>JAVJIF010024757.1:0-63517 GCA_038442645.1 Agave tequilana | reverse complement strand
CGGATTTTGGATAAATTCAGAAAAATCCCCAAAAATACCCGAAGATAGATACTATGATTCTAAGACACACGGGTGAAAGCCAATTCTCAAAATTCTACTCCGTTTGTGAAATAAAAATCGGAAGGCCGGTTATCGGTATCGGTCGACACCGACAACGGAGATTTTCCAAAATAATCCAGAAAAATTCCCAAAAATCCTGAAAAATCTAGAATATTAGAAAATAATTTTTGAAACTGAAATCAACTCAATCGGACTACCACGGAGGTCAAATCAATTTTGTACGTCGTATCGCGTACCGATACGGTGATACGTACACCGGGGATCAGGGGTTACATTTCTCCCCACCTTACAGAAAATTGCGTCCTCGCAATTTCAATCAGGTGTGAGAACAACATTTTCAACCCCAGAGCCGAAAAGCTTACGTGTCCACGATACTTCCGCTGCGCACTCTGCTATCTATAAGGAAACTCGAGATAGGGAAGTATGGTAGTGAACGAACAAGAACGGATTGGGAAGCACTAAGATGCAAAGAAAACGAGAACGAAGTCGGATATTCTGGTTGAAAACTGAAAGGAGGGAGGGAATACAAACGAGTCAAGGAATGACTTGTCAAGATCATGGTATTCTTGTACTCATTGCTGGAATCTCCAAATTCAGATACAGATCAGTTAATCTGAACCTGACTGTACTGTTGGTAAGAGCCCGAGTCTTGACCCACGTGTTTACCCACACCAGGTGTGAAACCTAGGCTCTGATACCACTATGTAACGCCCGATCCCAAGGATACGGAAACGTTATGGCGACGTACATACGCGAGGTGAAAACAACCTCACGCGTACGTTAAGCCTCAGTACAGTACAATACCTCCATATAGATCTGAGGTCCAGCATGAAAGCAGTACAAGAATACCTGCAGAAAGAGGTCAGCGATCATAACAGATATGAAAACAAGGATAAATAAGATAACAGAAATAAAGCACTAAAATACCTATGAATAGTCCTGATGCGGAATCTCCCATGTGACTCCAAGGCACTCTCTGAAGCAATGGTAACTCGAATCTCCAATCTGGGCATGCAAACCCAGGGTCGTCAGAAAGCGACCTAGTGAGTGGTAAAACTGAAGGAGGCAATAATATATAATAGTAATACAGGCACGATACTAATATATAATACATGATGTGGTACAAGTGATATTCTCTCATTAGCATATAGGAAGCAGTAGAGATATAAAAGCATGTCATCTTTTAGTATCATCACTACCTAGCCGGTTATCATCAGGTCATGACTCTAATCATATCTAGTTTATATAATAAATAATGTTATCTACGGTGACGTAATAGCAGTGAACATGGTAGTGATGTCAATGAATATGCAGGTGGACATATGCAATATGAACATGCTACTGTGTTGACTCTAGGTATCATATAAGCAATGCATAACAGAATGTTTATGAGGCAAGGTATACATGAGCATGAGTAGTATGTCACCATATGAAGTGTAATCAGTATCAAGTAGTGTAGCAAAGTCTACAAGTAACATGATAGCGGATACAATAACCTGAACATGGATAGTACAAGTAAACAAGATCACAGTGAACATGATAGTAGACAAAATGACAGGAACAGTAACATGTGTCAGGTAAGTCAAGTACAACAATAGCATACATGTCTGAGGCAAGTCATGTGATTGATACAATAGTAGCAATCAGTACCACCTGATATTTTAATCACTCTCTTCCAGTGTCCCATACCACTGGCAGTTCATACTGGAGCCCGCACTCCAGTCGAACCCATCCGGACATGGCCTACGGGTACCAGTATCCAAACGAGAGAGTAACCAAATAACAAGTGTTCCCGATGTCACTACTATGTATACTGTTTTATTATGTTAATTGGAAACCCAAGGTTGAAGAGTTCTTATCGGGTGGGTGTATCCCGTACATACCCGGGACAACGGCCTTATCAGACCCCTGGCTGCTGAGACCAGGACCAGCCCGCTAGAGCTGAAACATGTAACATGAGTAACAGACGGTAGCCAGCACTACCCCGTCCCCTGCAGTGGGACGAACAATGGATCCAGACATCCACCCGATATGATCTAATCAACCGTAAAGTCTCCCCCATACCCAAGTTATCATTATAATCTGATATGTCAAGTATACAATGTATCAAGAACAAATACAGTATATGATACGGTAACATGATAACTGGACCTGAGCTCTGTTGATAGCGTAGAACAATATAACGGGAACGGGAACCATATAACGGGAACAATATATCATGAACAATATAACGGGAAACGGGAACAATAGATGTGGAAGTCCACATATAGCATATCAACAGCTCTCATGTCCAGTAACAGGAATATCCATATCACTAACAGGAAGCAATCATATAACAGGAATACGGTAATATGGAACATAGATTGCACATGGAACATGAATATGAATAATTGTCATGCAGGTGTAACAATGATATGTAAACATGACATGCACGTGTAGCAGTGATATATGAACATGAGATAATAATGTATCGAGCAGCCATGTAATGATGATATTATATAACATGCCGGTATCCAGTGTTCTAGCGTAGCCGTATATTAGTAGGTCCTAAACATGCAGAAATAGTGTCGTCAATCTCAGTATCTATGACATGGTGAAACATCAACTAATAGTATAGCGTGTAACAGATCTTTCTATGCAATATTGTATTACGTGTATCGGTGGATCGGTAAAGGTGATAGTGTAATCGTGACCGTATCTGATATCATGAAGTCCGCGTGTATCAGTGCACATGTAGCAGAACTACGTAAGCATGATTGATGGCTAAGGAGTGACAAATATGATGGACGAACTATGTGAAATAATAATCTAACCATTTTCTTATGGTTATCTATCATATATATGTTATATGAAATCATGAAGCAGATGTGCATTACACAATATGCCTGTAGCTCTCGTTCCCACGATCTCAACGGATCCAGAATCGCCCGAATCGGAGTCCGGATGCTCCCGATATCGCTCGAATATGAAAAGGAATAAAATGGGGTTAAATATGTAATAAAAATAATTTAAATGCAATTAAGAAAATGGAACAGGGGGTTTTCCGCAAATGTACCTTGTGGATGCGGGTAGACGGGTTAACGGGTCGGGTTTAGATCCGATACCCAAACCCGTTAACTTAAGTCAAATGGGTCAAATAGGTAACGGGTTATTGGGTTTCTGGGTTTCAAACAAACCTAAATGAGTTATTGGGTTTGGGTTTTACCCAAACCCAATAAGAGAAAGAACAGCAGCAGCATTATTGCTGCTGCTCTGTCTGCGCACAGACCGGCCAGCGGGGCTGGCCGGCGGTGAGGGTGGCCCGCCGGCGGCAGCCGCCGGCGGCGCGGCGGCGCTTCAGGCCGCGAGGGAGGATGAGGGGAGTGAGAAAGTGAGAGAGAGAGAGGATGAGAGAGAGAGAAGAGTTTGCTAACAGTAGAGAAGAAGAAGAAAAAGAAAAGGAGGGGAAGAAGAAAAGGGTAGCGGCCGGAGGGGGTGCGTGCGGTGGTGACGGCCGAGCTGGGGCGCGGCCGCCGGCGGCGCTGGCGGCGCCCGGCGGCCTAGCCTGGCCGCGGCTACAGGGGCCGCCCCCTGCACAGAGAGAGGTAGGGAGTGTGGGTTTAAGAGAGAGAGAGAAGAGAGAGAAAAGAGAGAGAGGAGAGAGGTTAGAGAGAGAGTTGAGAGAGAGAGAAAGGAGAGGGAGTTTTTGGGGGGGAAGAGAGAGATTTAAAAGAGGGAGAGAGGTGGTGCTACAGGAAGGCGGTGGAAGTCGCCAGAGAAGAGAAGAAGAGGAAGGAAAAGAAAAGAAAAAGAAAAGAAAAGGAAAAGTTTAAATAAAATATTATTTAATTATTCGCCTAAAATTTGACCAGTTCCGAACGATGCCCAAAAATTACAGAAAATAGAGAATATTATCTGGAGACGTCATATGAAGACGGTTTCTAGCAACTCTATCCGGTTTGCAAATTAAAAATCCCGGAGTGTCTCGCCGATACGGGCGACACCGATTTGGCCGGATTTTGGATAAATTCAGAAAAATCCCCAAAAATACCCGAAGATAGATACTATGATTCTAAGACACACGGTGAAAGCCAATTCTCAAAATTCTACTCCGTTTGTGAAATAAAAATCGGAAGGCCGGTTATCGGTATCGGTCGACACCGACAACGGAGATTTTCCAAAATAATCCAGAAAAATTCCCAAAAAATCCTGAAAAATCTAGAATATTAGAAAATAATTTTTGAAACTGAAATCAACTCAATCGGACTACCACGGAGGTCAAATCAATTTTGTACGTCGTATCACGTACCGATACGGTGATACGTACACCGGGGATCAGGGGGTTACATTTCTCCCCACCTTACAGAAAATTGCGTCCTCGCAATTTCAATCAGGTGTGAGAACAACATTTTCAACCCCAGAGCCGAAAAGCTTACGTGTCCACGATACTTCCGCTGCGCACTCTGCTATCTATAAGGAAACTCGAGATAGGGAAGTATGGTAGTGAACGAACAAGAACGGATTGGGAAGCACTAAGATGCAAAGAAAACGAGAACGAAGTCGGATATTCTGGTTGAAAACTGAAAGGAGGGAGGGAATACAAACGAGTCAAGGAATGACTTGTCAAGATCATGGTATTCTTGTACTCATTGCTGGAATCTCCAAATTCAGATACAGATCAGTTAATCTGAACCTGACTGTACTGTTGGTAAGAGCCTGAGTCTTGACCCACGTGTTTACCCACACCAGGTGTGAAACCTAGGCTCTGATACCACTATGTAACGCCCCGATCCCAAGGATACGGAAACGTTATGGCGACGTACATACGCGAGGTGAAAACAACCTCACGCGTACGTTAAGCCTCAGTACAGTACAATACCTCCATATAGATCTGAGGTCCAGCATGAAAGCAGTACAAGAATACCTGCAGAAAGAGGTCAGCGATCATAACAGATATGAAAACAAGGATAAATAAGATAACAGAAATAAAGCACTAAAATACCTATGAATAGTCCTGATGCGGAATCTCCCATGTGACTCCAAGGCACTCTCTGAAGCAATGGTAACTCGAATCTCCAATCTGGGCATGCAAACCCAGGGTCGTCAGAAAGCGACCTAGTGAGTTAAAACTGAAGGAGGCAATAATATATAATAGTAATACAGGCACGATACTAATATATAATACATGATGTGGTACAAGTGATATTCTCTCATTAGCATATAGGAAGCAGTAGAGATATAAAAGCATGTCATCTTTTAGTATCATCACTACCTAGCCGGTTATCATCAGGTCATGACTCTAATCATATCTAGTTTATATAATAAATAATGTTATCTACGGTGACGTAATAGCAGTGAACATGGTAGTGATGTCAATGAATATGCAGGTGGACATATGCAATATGAACATGCTACTGTGTTGACTCTAGGTATCATATAAGCAATGCATAACAGAATGTTTATGAGGCAAGGTATACATGAGCATGAGTAGTATGTCACCATATGAAGTGTAATCAGTATCAAGTAGTGTAGCAAAGTCTACAAGTAACATGATAGCGGATACAATAACCTGAACATGGATAGTACAAGTAAACAAGATCACAGTGAACATGATAGTAGACAAAATGACAGGAACAGTAACATGTGTCAGGTAAGTCAAGTACAACAATAGCATACATGTCTGAGGCAAGTCATGTGATTGATACAATAGTAGCAATCAGTACCACCTGATATTTTAATCACTCTCTTCCAGTGTCCCATACCACTGGCAGTTCATACTGGAGCCCGCACTCCAGTCGAACCCATCCGGACATGGCCTACGGGTACCAGTATCAAACGAGAGAGTAACCAAATAACAAGTGTTCCCGATGTCACTACTATGTATACTGTTTTATTATGTTAATTGGAAACCCAAGGTTGAAGAGTTCTTATCGGGTGGGTGTATCCCGTACATACCCGGGACAACGGCCTTATCAGACCCCTGGCTGCTGAGACCAGGACCAGCCCGCTAGAGCTGAAACATGTAACATGAGTAACAGACGGTAGCAGCAGCACTACCCCGTCCCCTGCAGTGGGACGAACAATGGATCCAGACATCCACCCGATATGATCTAATCAACCGTAAAGTCTCCCCCATACCCAAGTTATCATTATAATCTGATATGTCAAGTATACAATGTATCAAGAACAAATACAGTATATGATACGGTAACATGATAACTGGACCTGAGCTCTGTTGATAGCGTAGAACAATATAACGGGAAACGGGAACCATATAACGGGAACAATATATCATGAACAATATAACGGGAAACGGGAACAATAGATGTGGAAGTCCACATATAGCATATCAACAGCTCTCATGTCCAGTAACAGGAATATCCATATCACTAACAGGAAGCAATCATATAACAGGAATACGGTAACATGGAACATAGATTGCACATGGAACAGGAATATGAAAATATGTCATGCAGGTGTAACAATGATATGTAAACATGACATGCACGTGTAGCAGTGATATATGAACATGAGATAATAATGTATCGAGCAGCCATGTAATGATGATATATTATATAACATGCCGGTATCCAGTGTTCTAGCGTAGCCGTATATTAGTAGGTCCTAAACATGCAGAAATAGTGTCGTCAATCTCAGTATCTATGACATGGTGAAACATCAACTAATAGTATAGCGTGTAACAGATCTTTCTATGCAATATGTATTACGTGTATCGGTGGATCGGTAAAGGTGATAGTGTAATCGTGACCGTATCTGATATCATGAAGTCCGCGTGTATCAGTGCACATGTAGCAGAACTACGTAAGCATGATTGATGGCTAAGGAGTGACAAATATGATGGACGAACTATGTGAAATAATAATCTAACCATTTTCTTATGGTTATCTATCATATATATATGTTATATGAAATCATGAAGCAGATGTGCATTACACAATATGCCTTTTATATACTTAAGTCATTTATGAATAATCTAGTGATTTATCCATAATCATGATTTAGTTACCTAAACAATCACTCAATTAATTAAACATGAATAAATAAAATTTATAAAAAGAAAACACTCACAAACTGGCTACAGGATTGTAGCTCTCGTTCCCACGATCTCAACGGATCCAGAATCGCCCGAATCGGAGTCCGGATGCTCCCGATATCGCTCGAATATGAAAAGGAATAAAATGGGGTTAAATATGTAATAAAAATAATTTAAATGCAATTAAGAAAATGGAACAGGGGGTTTTCCGCAAATGTACCTTGTGGATGCGGGTAGACGGGTTAACGGGTCGGGTTTAGATCCGATACCCAAACCCGTTAACTTAAGTCAAATGGGTCAAATAGGTAACGGGTTTTTGGGTTTCTGGGTTTCAAACAAACCTAAATGAGTTATTGGGTTTGGGTTTTACCCAAACCCAATAAGAGAAAGAACAGCAGCAGCATTATTGCTGCTGCTCTGTCTGCGCACAGACCGGCCAGCGGGGCTGGCCGGCGGTGAGGGTGGCCCGCCGGCGGCAGTCCCGGCCGCCGGCGGCGCGGCGGCGCTTCAGGCCGCGAGGGAGGATGAGGGGAGTGAGAAAGTGAGAGAGAGAGAGGATGAGAGAGAGAGAAGAGTTTGCTAACAGTAGAGAAGAAGAAGAAAAAGAAAAGGAGGGGAAGAAGAAAAGGGTAGCGGCCGGCCGGGGGGTGCGTGCGGTGGTGACGGCCGAGCTGGGGCGCGGCCGCCGGCGGCGCTGGCGGCACCCGGCGGCCTAGCCTGGCCGCCGGCTACAGGGGGCCGCCCCCTGCACAGAGAGAGGTAGGGAGTGTGGGTTTAAGAGAGAGAAAGAGAGAGAAAAGAGAGAGAGGAGAGAGGTTAGAGAGAGAGTTTGAGAGAGAGAGAAAGGAGAGGGAGTTTTTGGGGGGGAAGAGAGAGATTTAAAAGAGGGAGAGAGGTGGTGCTACAGGAAGGCGGTGGAAGTCGCCAGAGAAGAGAAGAAGAGGAAGGAAAAGAAAAGAAAAAGAAAAGAAAAGGAAAAGTTTAAATAAAATATTATTTAATTATTGGCCTAAAATTTGACCAGTTCCGAACGATGCCCAAAAATTACAGAAAATAGAGAATATTATCTGGAGACGTCATATGAAGACGGTTTCTAGCAACTCTATCCGGTTTGCAAATTAAAAATCCCGGAGTGTCTCGCCGATACGGCGACACGAGGCGAACCGATTGGCTGGATTTTGGATAAATTCAGAAAAATCCCCAAAAATACCCGAAGGTAGATACTATGATTCTAAGACACACGGTGAAAAGCCGATTCTCAAAATTCTACTCCGTTTGTGAAATAAAAATCGGAAGGCCGGTTATCGGTATCGCTCGACACCGACAACGGAGATTTTCCAAAATAATCCAGAAAAATTCCCAAAAAATTCCCAAAAATTCCCAAAAAATCCTGAAAAATAATTTTTGAAACTGAAATCAACTCAATCGGACTACCACGGAGGTCAAATCAATTTTATACGTCGTATCGCGTACCGATACGGTGATACGTACACGGGGATCAGGGGGTTACAGTGATTGAGATCAAATTTGACAGTTGCTTGCCACAATCTTTTGACTCTCCCAATCAGGTGAAGAAGATTGGGAGAGATCTCTCAATCAGTTAAAAGGAAATCTTTCATAAAAGGATATCTCCTAATTAATTGAAGAGATAAAGGGAATATTCCTCATTTAGCGTCCTGTGCTACTTCGCAAAAGCGGTTTCTAGCCTCGTGGCAAGGCTACTTTCCAGATACAAAACAGATTGACTCAGTCTGTTTCTAGATTTTCAGGTCCATTATACCCATGTTCTCCCTATAAATAGCCCACCATAGGCAAAGGAAAGAGAGGACGGACGGACGGAGACCCCCCGAAGAGAGGACAACCAGCGGACAAGAAAGCGGAAGCCAACAATAGATTTATTTTCTTACTTTCAAGAATTCAGAGAACTACTTCTCTAATCAGGGTGCTAATACCCTAAGATTTTCCTCCCTCTTAAGGAATCTCCGGAACCAGGCGAGAAGGAATTCTCAAGTGGAGGCAGTTTGAGAAGTAACAAGAGGGTTCTACCAACCTTCTGTTCTCCGATTCCCGAATTAGGCGAGAAGGGAATCCCATCAGGCAGTAGTCCTATTATCTGATCGATCGCATCGTCAAAGGGATAAAGTGATCGCGCGCTGATCAGATTCCTACCGGCACACTTTCCCAGAAATCTCAGAGGAGATCTGCCTGTAACATTCTTCCTGCAAAGAATTACTTATAATTTAGCTCATCGACACTTTTTTATAAGTTTTCCCCTTTGTAAATCAATAAAAAAACAGTAATGGTGCTAGTATCTTTGCAAGGCGTAGGAAGGTGTCCTTTCATGCCATAACTCAAATGGTATAAGAGCAAGTTTCTTGTGGGGTACTCTATTTAGAATATAATTTGCAGTTAACAGAGCTTCCCCCCACAAGTTCTGCGGAGCTCCAGAACTTACGAGCATGGAATTGACCATCGCCTTCGAAGTTCTGTTCTTCCGTTCAGTAATTCTATTCTGCTGAGTAGTATATGATGTTGCAGTTTGATGGATTATACCAAGTTTAGCACAAAACTCACTAAAATCATTTGATTCATATTCTCTGCCTCGATCGGATTTTAGAATCTTGATTTTCTTGTTGAGTTGATCCTCAACTTCGACTTTATATGTTTAAACATATTCATTGCCTCATCCTTACTATTTAGAAGATACACATAACAATATCTTGTACAGTCATCAATAAAAATAATAAAATACTTTTTCTCGCTCTAGTTGGCATACTCTTTAAGTCACACAGATCGCTATGAATTAACCTTAAAGGTTCTGTATTTCAATCAATTGAGTGAAATGAATTTTTTACGAACTTGGCCTCAACACAAATCTTACACTTGTGAATTTCTTTTAAGTTAAGTTTAGGAATATATCCTAAATTAAATAAATTTTTAAAGACTTATAATTTACATGCCCTAATCTAGCATGCCATAAAATAGGAGATTCAAGTAAATAAACAGAAGACTTTTCTTTATTTATAAGCTTAGGGTACAAATACGCAGACTTTTTGTCCATCACTGCAACATTGGCTTTAAAAAGACCATCAACAAGATAACCCTTTCTCACATACATCCCACCCTTAGTAAGTACAAAATTATTTGATTCAAAAACTATTTTAAGTCCTTTCTTACTAAGTATTGATCCAGATATCAGATTCTTGCAGATATCTGGAATATGTAGCACATCGTTCAGAGTAAGCTCTTTCCCAGATGTCCACTTCAAGATGACCTTTTCTTTTCCCTCAACCTTGGAGACGGCTGAGTTTCCCGTGAAGAGTTGCTTATCTTGCTCTAGTTTTTGATATTTAGAGAATAATAATTTCTCAGAGCAAATGTGCCGAGTAGCCCGAGTGTCTACCCACCAATCCTTATTGTTGGTCGTCAGATTCACTTCTGACACCATAGCTGAAAGGCTTGGCGATGGATGGTCGGTCAGGTTTGCCTGTGGATAGTTATTCTTGTTCTTTTTGAGACGGCTACGACATTCATTCACCTTATGCCCCTCTTTGTTGCAGATGTAGCAAGTTCCCTTGAAGCGCATATTCTTACCTTCTTGGACCTTACCTTTGCACCCTTGGGCAGTTTTCTTCCACTTGAAGCTTTTGGAAGCAGACATTTTCCTCTTTGAGTCTTCAATCACATTGGCCTTGGCTTCATAGGAGTTCTTACTACTCCTTTTCTCGGACTTTCGGTTGTCCTCCTTAATTCGAAGCCTCACAATGAGATCTTCCAACTTCAACTCCTTGCGCTTGTGCTTCAGGTAGTTCTTAAAATCTCTCCACGCAGATGGGAGTTTCTCCACAATAGTAGCAACCTGAAAAGTTTCAGTTAAATTCATACCTTCAGCCTCTATCTCGTGCAAGATAAGTTAGAATTCTTGCACCTGACTGATTACAGTCTTGTTATCCACCATCTCGTACTCCAAAAATCGTCCTACGACGAACTTTTTGGTACCGACATCCTCAGTCTTGTACTTCTTATCAAGACTGGCTCATAACTTCTTTGCCGTTGTGATAGGACTGTAGGCATTGTAAAGAAAGTCATCCAGTCCATTCAAAATATAGTTTCGGCAAAGGAAGTCACCTTGAGTCCATGCGTCGACTGCAAGGACTGAGTCTCGATCAGTTCCAGGTTCTGGTGGATCCTCTTGTAGGAATTTGGCCAGATGCGGAGTTGTCAAGTAGAAGAGCATTTCATTTCCTATTGCCACCTTTTGAATTCTGTGCCATCAAATTTTCCTGGCTTCTCCGGCTTCGGGTTAGGAAGTGGAGCAGGCATCAAAGTTTGGATGTGCATGTTTGATGCCTTACTTGAGCTGTCTTGATTAGTCTCAGACATTTTCTATAAGTTTAAGTAGAACAGAAGTAAGTAACTTTAAGATAATTGTCTTTAAGAATGTTAGTTGATAAGTGTACCTCACTCCAAGTACTCCAAGTACTGTATAAGTGAATTAATTTTCTTTATACAGGAGTTATACTGATATTCAGTATATTGAGACTGACTCATACCAGTCTAATTGGTGTTTAACCAAGGAATGTAATTGAAAGGTGGTTCTTTAATTAAGGAACATTCTATTGAACGGAAAACCTCCCATCTGATATTCACCGACCTGGCCAATTAGATCGGTGATATTGATTAGTTGTCAGATTGATATTCAAACTTTAAAACTCCAAGTACCCAAAGGGCACACCCTTTATTCTCATTTTTCTCTATTTAAACACTTCAAACTTTCATCCCATGGCTAATGTGGGACTAAATGCTTTTAGCTACCTTTAGTCCGCTTTTGGCTTTTGAATTAGACAAACTTTAGACTTGAATATCTCATTTATTCGAAGTCAGAATTGAACATGTGAATATACCACGTTCATCCCCAATGGAAGGAGAACACACTCCAACCATTATCCAATTGATTTTATCAACGGATCTCGCCGTAATTCAATTAAAAGATTCACATTAAATTCTTCATATTTTCCAACAATCCCCCATAATGAATGGAGATTCAAGGAATTGACACACAAAAAGACTGACTTTATAGTGAAACATACTCATTCATTCGCCTTATGCCCCTCTTTATTACAGATGTAGCAAGTTCCCTTGAAGTCCATGTTCTTGCCTTCTTGGACCTTACCTTTGTACCCTTGGGCAGTCTTCTTCCACTTTAAGCTTTTAGAAGTAGACGTTTTCCCCTTTGAGTCTTCGATCACACTGGCGTTGGCTTCATAGGAGTTCTTACTGCTCCTTTTCTCAGACTTTCGGTTGTCCTTCTCAATTTGAAGCCTCACAATGAGATCTTACAACTTCAGCTCCTTGCGTTTGTGCTTCAGGTAGTTCTTGAAATCTCTCCACGCAGGTGGGAGTTTCTCCATAATAGTACAATCTGAAAAGTTTCAGGTAGATTCATACCTTCAACCTCTATCTCATGCAAGATAAGTTAGAACACTTGCACCTGACTGATCACATTTGTCCACCATCTTTTACTCCAGAATCGTCCTACGACGAACTTCTTGGTACCGGTATCTTCAGTCTTGTATTATCTCTATTTTAAACATGCATGATAAGATAAAATAGAGATAAAACAAAAGAAAATAGAAAGATAAATTCTATTTCTTTCTGCTTATTACTCTGCATAGATTGCGTTACTTAGAAATATTATATGCAGTTGACTGAAAATTTTGTATAATACAAAATAAAGTTTGTTGTCTTTTTACTGGATAACATATTTTAATAGAATGTTTGTTGGATTTTATCTCATTAATTATTAGAG
Organism: Agave tequilana; assembly: GCA_038442645.1. Lineage (NCBI taxonomy): Eukaryota > Viridiplantae > Streptophyta > Magnoliopsida > Asparagales > Asparagaceae > Agave > Agave tequilana. The sequence goes on along the minus strand of JAVJIF010024757.1, from coordinate 50,615 downwards.
AATAAAGATAAATTCAATCATTATTGTGTTAAAATTTTGATTTTTTTATATCAGAGTTCTTGATAAAATAGAATTATATTGTTTAGATTCTGAACTCACTGTTAATATTCCAGAATCTTTATGTAAATGAAATAAATATACCAGAAACTTAATTTTGTTTAGATTCTGAACTTGCTATTAATATTTCAGAATCTTAATGTAAATGCAATTTACATGTTTCGATTGTTCTGAAAATAAAAAAAACCTAAATTCAGGGACTTTTCTGCAGATCTATAGAAATTTTAATTACAGTATTAGTCCAAATTAATTTCAGGATCTTTTATGCAGTTCAAAATTTACAGAATCAGTCCAAAAACTGTAATATTGTAATTTAAGGGGCTATTTGTAATAAGATCCTAACGTAATATATTTATCTATTTGAGATAAATTTGCTATTTAATTTTCATATTTATCTATTTGAGATAAATTGAATTTTGAATGATATAAACAGCATGTATGGATTAAATTTTATCTTTATAAGTAGTATTTGGAATCACTACTTATACATTATTGACATTAATTTTAGTCAATTTCGATGTCATATTAAAGTAACATTTGATTAATTAAGTAATAACTACAATATTCTGGATTATGATGATGTTAAGCGATAAAGAAAAATTTTAATTTTAGTAACATACATTTATGATATAAATAATTGTAATTAAACATGAAGATATAGTGATTAACCCCACATGGTGATTATTATATTTGTGTTTAATTAGAATGGGATAGTGAACAATGTTTTATAAAAAAAATCTAGTCGCCCACAAGTCTAGAAAATTTTTATATGAAACTTAAAATACTAGTCCTATTATAAAGTAATCATTAAAAAAATATTACGTGTCATAATCTATGTCCACAGGAAAAGTTATGATGACGTGTTGATTTTTTGTTTGGATTAATTTACATAGGCAATTTTTCCATTTTTGCTTCATTGCATGTTTAGTAAACTTTATTGTTTATTTTTTTGCATTTCAGTCTATATCTGTTCCAAATTTTGATTCATGTCGCATCTCTTTTCTAAATGGTGATAATTATGCTGATTGGAAGGAGAAAATTCTCCTTACATTAGGGTGCATGGACCTTAGGGGCCGTTTGTTTCGCGTAAAAGTCCGTAATTCGTAAATGACTTACAACCCAGTTACAACTACGGCGTTTATTTGGACCGTAATTCGTAAAAGACTTACACAACCCTATTATGCCTCACTTGCAACCCAATTACCACTCACTTACAGTCCACTTACAGTTAATTTTGTGGTCATGCAAATTTGTATTATTTTTTTATGTTAATATTAAATTTTTTTAGTATTTAGCATTTTTAATATTTATTTGCAATATTAAAACTTTTTAAATCACCAAATAGTTAATTTTGTGATCAACTTTTTCACTTACGACTTACACATTACGACAACCAAACACTGTAAAGCACAATACACTTTTTCACTTACAACTTTATATTACCAACCAAACACCATAAAGCTTACATGTATGTAACTCATTTACAAATGTAAAAGACTTTACCAATTACAACTTACGAATTACGGCCAATTACGACAACCAAACAGACCCTTAATTTAGCACTTCGTATGAATGAGCCGCCAATTCCTACAGAATCAAGCACCCAAATTGAGAAAATATCATATCAACATTGAGAGCGTTCCAATCGCTTAAGTTTGATGTTTAATTAAGCCTCATGTTGGGAGATGTATTTGTGATTCGATTCCTGACTGTGCTAAATTGAAAGAATATCTCAAACCTATTGAGAAACAGTTTGAGACTTCTGACAAGACATTAGCTAGCACCCTGATGACAAAGATGTGTTTCATAAAGTTCAATGGTACCAAAGGAGTACGTGAGCACATAATGAGAATGAGGGATATTGATGCTCAACTTAGGTTATTAGAGATTGAGATGTCTGAGTCATTTTTAGTTCACTTCATCCTTAACTCTCTTCCGTCTGAGTATGGACCTTTCAAGATTTCTTACAACACACATAATGAAATATGATCAGTAAATGAACTTTGGCCATGCGTGTTCAAGAGGAAGGAAGACTGAATCAAGAAAGAATTGAAAGTGCTCATTTGGCGACTCAAGAAAAGAAACTAGCCAAGAAAGACAAAAGCAAGGCAAATGCGCCCCTTAATCAGGTCAATAAGGGTGTTGTCAACTACTTCTTTTGCAAGAAGAAAGGACACATGAAGAAAAAATATCTCAAATTTAAGGCTTGACTTGAAAAGAAAGGTAATCTCATCTTTTTAGTGTGTTACGAATCTAATATGGTTCATATTTTTCATAACTCTTGGTTGATTGATTTTGATATTACAATTCATATTGCCAATACCATGTAAGTCTTCTTAAGCCAAAGGAAACCAACGAAAAGTGAACCCTCTATCTATTCAGAAGACCGGATAGGTTCACATGTAGAAGCAGTTGGTACCTACAGACTTATTCTTAGATCTGACTTTGTATTAGACCTTGAAAGAACCTTTTATGTTCCATCTTTCTTTAGAAACCTTATTTAAGTTTCAAGACTTGTACTCCATGGTTTCAGTTTTAATTTCGTTGGTACTTCTATTCATTTGTTAAAAGATTTTGTTATTGTTGGTGATGGTATTTTAGATGATGGATTATTCAGACTTTATTTAAATCCTTTCCTTTATTATGGCCTTATGACTATGCATGATAATGTTGGCATTAAGCATAGTATTATAGATGATAGATCTTCCATATTGTGGCACAAGAGATTGGGTCATATCTCCATTGAAAGAGTTAAAAGATTGATAAACGATGGAGTTCTTGAGGCTCTTATTTTACTGATTTTGGTGTTTCTGTGGACTGTCTAAAAGGAAAGTAGACCAACAAAATCAAAAAGAGTGCCAGGAGGAGTCCTGATATTTTAGAGATTGTACATACTGGCATTAGCGGTCCCTATGAAATGTGCTTGAATGGTCAAAGATATTTTATCACTTTTATCGATGACTACTCACGATATATGTATCTCTTTCTGCTCTATGATAAGAATGAAGCACTAGATGCTTTTAAAATTTATAAAGTAGACGTAGTGAAACAATTAGATAAACAAATTAAGATTGTGAGGTCAGATAGAGGTGAAGAATATTATGGTAGGTACACTGAAAAGGACAATTACTGGGTCAATTTGGAGGTTTCTACAGGAACATGGCATTGTTGCTCAATCACAATGCCAGGCTCACATCACAAAATGGTGTGGCTGAAAGACAAAATTGAACCTTAAAAGATATGATGAGAAGTATGATTAGCAACACCAACCTCCCATTATCCTCGTGGAATGAAGCCCTAAAAACTGCAACATATGTACTAAATAGAGTTCCAATTAAGAAAGTTTCCAAAATACTTTTTGAGTTATGAAAAGGTTGAAAACCAGGTCTGAGGCATGTACATGTATGGGGTTGTCCAGCTGAAGTTAGGATTTATAATCCACAAGAGAAGAAGTTGGACCCAAGAATAGTCAGTGAATAATTTTATTGGCTATGCAGAAAAGTCTAAGGAATACAGATTTTATTGTCCTTCTCGTGCAACGAGAATTGTGGAATCTCAGAATGCAAAGTTTCTAGAGAATGGTGTGATTAGTGGGAGTAATCAACCTCGAAACTTAGTATTTGAGGAAAATCATATTTTTGAACTTACTTCTGAATCTTCAGATAGACTGATTGTTTTTCAAGATAGTCATCAGGAATCTGTAATCCAAGAACAACCAGTTATTGAAGAACCACATCATCACGAGGATATTCTTATAAGTCCAGCTATTCAACCTTCTCAACAAGAGAATGTTGATGTAACATTAAGAAAATCTAATAGGACAAGAAAATCTGCAATTACTTCTGATTACATTGTGTACTTGCAATAATCTAACATTGACATTGGTGTTGAAGATGAACCTATTACGTTTTCACAGGCCATGAGTGGAAGTAAATCCACAATATGGTATAATGCCATGAAAGATGAGATGGATTCAATGGCTAATAATCAAGTCTGAGATCTTATTGAATTGCCTAAAGGAGCAAAGGCTATTGGTTGCAAATGGATCTTTAAAACTAAAAGAGACTCCTCAGGCAATGTTGAAAGATATAAAGCAAGACCTGTAGCCAAAGGATTCACTAAACAAGAGAGAATTGATTATTATGAAACCTTCTCTCCTATTTCAAAGAAGAATTCATTTAGAATAATCATGGCATTAGTGGCTCATTTTGATATGAAGCTACATCAAATGGATGTGAAGATGGCTTTCCTCAATGGAGACTTAAAAAAGAAGTTTACATGAAACAACCAGAAGGGTTCATCTCAAATGGGAATGATCACATGGTTTGCAAGCTTAAGAAATCTATACATGAGCTAAAACAAGCCTCCCGCCAATGGTACTTAAAGTTTCATAATATTATTTCTTCATTTGGGTTCATGGAGAATGTTATGGAGCAGTGTATATACCATAAGGTCAGTGGGGGCAAAATAATTTACTTAGTTTTTTATGTGAATGATATTTTACTTGCTTCAAGAGATTTGGGCTTGCTTCATGAAGCAAAGCGATTTCTCTTATAACAGTTTAACATGAAAGATATGGGTGAAACCTCTTATGTTATTGGCATAAAGATTGAAAGAGACAAATCTCAAAGGATATTAAGACTGTCTCAATAAACCTATATCAATAAAATTCTTGAGAAATTTCATATGAAGGATAGTTCACCTGGTCTAGCACCGATCGTTAAAGGGGACAAATTTAGCTTGAACCAATGCCCAAGTAATGATTTGAAAAGAGAAGAGATGAAAAATGTTCCTTATGTTTCTACAATTGGGAGCTTAATGTATGCTCAGGTATGTACAAGACTTGACATTGCTTATGCAATAGGAATGTTGGGCAGATATCAAAGTAATCCCCATTTGGAACACAAAAGAGCTGCAAAGAAAGTCATGTGATACCTTCAAGGGACTAAGGACTACAAGCTTACATACAAGCGATCTGATCGTTTGGAGGTAGTTGGATATTCTGATTCTGACTTTGCTGGATGTCCTGACTCTAGAAAGTCTACATCAAGATATGTCTTCTTATTAGCTAAAGAGGCTATATCTTGGAGAAGTACAAAGCAATTATTAGTTGCAACTTTAACCACAGAAGCAGAGTTCGTATCATACTTTGAAGCGACATCACAAGCTATTTGGTTAAGGAGTTTTATTTCAGGGCTTCAAATTGTTGATTCAATCTCTAAGCCATTAAAGATCTACTGCGACAACTCCGCTGCAGTGTTTTTGACCAAGAATAATAAAAGTGAAAGTCACAGTAGACACATCGACATAAAGTATTAAAACTTTGGGAACATGTGATGTCAAGCAAGGTGGTTATTGATCATATTAATACGAGATTGATGGTTGCGAAACCTTTGACGAAAGGATTGCCACCTAAAACTTATAAGGAGCATGTTGAGCATATGAGACTCAGTTCTATTTTGTAATTGAGATACTTTTTATATTTGTATCGCCTTTGATCGATATAAAAAACTCTAGTTGATTCAAATTTGTCTTCTCATTCACTGTTTGTATACATAAAGTTGAGAGAATGACAATATGCGTGTTTGAATATTAAGTAGACCCTGAATGAGCATTTGGAAGCTCATTTATAAAGATATGACCCACATATTGTTCTCATTCAAATGAAAAAGTTACATTGTAATATATGGAAGGTAATACTCGATCTTAAAGGACTTACCGTCATGATTCATGTGATTTAAACTCTTTTGCTTGAGTATGAGGATATAGGAAAAAATTTTGTTCATGTGTTAATTTTAATTTAATACACGTTAAGTATTTTATGGGCTAAGTGGGAGAATGTTAAATATTATTTTATTTTTTATAGCCAATTTTCAGTCTTATGGCCCATTAGAAGTTTGAAAGAAAATGAAAAAAACCACTAAAGGTTATTTTTCCTATCATGTGGGAAATAATTTGTGGAGTTACAACTGCTCATCTTACTTCTATTTATATGTCCTTTTTGATGAGAAAAGGATATATCAAAAGAGAAATAATTTTTTATTCTCAAGAGATAAGGGTCTCTTGTCTACAAAAGGGTCTGTGAGATTCCATCTTTTTATGGATATAAAGTTTGGATAGACTAGTCAACGAATCCCAAAATTCTGATATTATTTATTTTATTATAACAAGAAATTGAATTTGATTGATATGGCTGGAGGTATGATCTATTACTTATTTATATACATTTGATATACTATTTTGAAAATGGCTAACACATCATGCACAAGACTGCTGTTACCATTGTTCCCAGTAAGCGTAGGCTCAAAATCTTCTTGCTCAGCTGGGCAACTTAGCGTGCTCTCATATAGCTTGTAAAATATCGAATCCCGACGTACTTCAATCTTGCGATGTTTGAAGAAACTTACATTTCGTGACTCAATCTCAGTCACGATTCCATCTTCTTGTTCTCTAAATAACACACACCCTTGCGAATATTTCGAGAAACGGATAAATATGCACTTCTTCCCCTGGCTTTTAGTCGTTCCCATAGACGAACCCAATGTGAAGTATGAGATCTGAGTCTCAACCCGCTGGGTCGAGTACAAGGCCTGTTCTGGATCTTAAGTTTGAGGTAGATAGGAATGCGTCTCAGGAATATGAGATGATTGTAGGCTGTCTAAAATTATTGAAGACAACGCTTAAAAAAACGCAGACCTCAAACTAAATACGAGGGTCGCGTTTCAACCCCAAACGTGGATGTCACACTTCATCAACAACACGAGCGAGGGACACATTCTGTGCTAAACGCGATGGTCGTATGGTTTTTCAAAACGCGGACCTTAGAGTCGCGTTTCAGTTTCAACGTGAGCTTGAGTAGCTTCGCGTTTCAAGTTCATCGCTAGCCTGAATAGCTTCGCATTTCAACTTCAACATGAGCCTGTGAGTTCTGCGTTTCAATACTAAACGCGAGCCTGTGAGCTCCGTGTCTCAACTTCAGGCGAGATCCGCGTCCAGTGCGAGACCAACATATATGCTGTAACAGACAACAATTAACTGGGTGAATTATACCCACTTTTTCTCCACTTAATATGGAGTTATGGAGATATTTAAGGGGTCAGTTACACCCAAAAAATCCCTTACGAATATGAATAGCTAGAGAAAACATCCCCGAGAGGTTGAGGATAAAGAGGCATGCTTGATGCTTGAATTCTAAAACTGGATAACCACAGAAGGCTAAAACTGAGCACAAAACTGCTGAACACACATCGTGTGAAAGAGAGAAAAAGAGAATACTCTTTCTAACTTGCTGAGTTCAAGTTCAATCTCTTTGAGATTTCAGCCACTGATTAAGAATTTTATACTTTACTAATGTGCTTTCAACGAGAGTAAGAAGATCTGAAGATCAAATTTCTGGTTCGACTCGTCAACGGAGAATAAGATTCACTCTCAATCGCTACACAAAGAGCCTATCACTATACAAAGGGGAGAGACACTCAAAATCATCCCCTCTCATGTAATTAGATTACATCTGTTGTAATTTTTCATCAAATTAAAGAAATTTTGCATCAAAAAAATTTCCGGTTCAACAATGCTCTGCTAGAGGAAGAGAGTCGTTAGGAGGTTAGGACAGGGTCTCGACCAAATACCCTTTGACCGTCAAGTTAAATTCCAAGTTAGATGCAGTAATTATAAGAGTAAATACTGATAAATGCAACAAATGATACCACAATCTATCACCTGGTTTGAGTGAAGCCTTTTGAATAGAATATTGAAGGGGTACTTTGGTCTTTAGGTGAGAGGACAAGGTATGTTTAGGTGAGAGGACGGGTCATACCCTGTCCTTTTACTTACATGTTGGTCTAGGGGTCAGCCATAGGTTTTAGTTGAGTGGGCTTGAGTTGATGGGTCAAAGGCCCGTGAGCCCTTGCCTTATCATAAAGCGAAAAAAAAAAAAATTATAGATTCCACGCGAGATTACACCTAAATATTTTTTCGTTTAGTTAGTAGTGAGCAATCAAAGAGCAATATTTTTGAGAATTGACCCATTTCTAATTTGAACAATTAGTTTGGGCATGCAGAAATCTATTTTCACCAACACAGACAAGTGGATAGGTGTTATGGATAGCATATTCCTCTGTAAGTAAGTGATCTTGAATTTGATCCTCAGTGCTCATATTTTTCATTTTCATAGTATAAGTTGTTTTGTTTGTTATAACATTGCCATCTCTTAATTTTATAATTTGATTAATCTAATCTTAGTGAAATTTATAAATGAACTTGGTTGCATGACTCATGCTTTCCACTTAGTGGTAAAGTGGTAAGTTATATTATAAGAAATCCTAAGCTCAAAAGTCAGACTATATATATTTTGCTTAAAAGGAAGGAAGATAAATCTTAATACAATTAATCATTCACATGCATATTATAATTTGTCTTTTAGGCTGTTCCCAGTTTGACACCGAGATTAAGGCTCATAGAAGGTCATTTGCGGATATAGTTTTATAATTCAAACCATTTAATTAATGATCATACGGATGTAGCACGTACAATTCACAAGCACATAACTGACACAAGTATAATAGTTCTTCTAGAATTTACGTTGATCACTCCACTAATGGTTCTCGATTTTGGTTTACCGAACCTTTGGCACAAGTGATGCATGAGAGCTTTAATTAGAAGTATGTTATTTAGGTCATATTTAGCGCTGTAAGTTCTAGTTACCGATATATGGGCACGTTATAGTTAGGAAAATATTCATTATGTGGCCAAATTAGACACATCTACTGTTATTTCTTGTTATTTTTACTCCTCCATTTTCGTCATTTACTTTTATAAGTTTTCGACAAACACTTTATATGCTTTTTCCCACTGCCTCCAGACTTATTTACTTTTCGTGTTTTTTTTTATTTTTTTATTTTTATGAATGTAGTTTTTCAATGTAACTCTTTTTTTTTTTAAGAAGAGAAAAATAACTTAATATAAAGAGTTAAAGAAGGGAATAGGGAGATAAAAATATTAACAATGAAAAATTGCAAAAAGCCTGTTTGCACTACCACTCCTCGAAAAAAAAAGCCATTACTTGACCTGTATCAGGTAAACAATAAGAAGAAGACTTATTTGTGTAAAGACAAGATACCATTAGTTATGGTTCTTGGTTGTATTTATATGCACATATTGGTCACATGTTTACACTGATTTAGGAGGTACAATAGGAAAATATTGACTGATAGAAATAATAGGAAAATATTGACTGAGAGAAAGAATGAGAAACACATGGTGCATGAATCCCATGAGTCCCATGTGTTCCTATAATCATGGAGAGATTTTAGAATCTGATTGATTTCATGATGGGTGTCTTTTACATGGATCACGTGTTGTCATTGATATCTCTAACACCCCACCGCAAGCGAAGCGGGTTTGAAAGAACCGATAGCTTGTTCTTCAGCATAGAAAATCTTAAAAAGCTCAAAGACTTAGTAAGGATGTCTGCTAGTTGGTCTTTAGTGCTGACAAACCGAACATCCAGGACTCCATTGGCGACATAGTCCCTCACAAAATGAATGTCGATCTCAACATGTTTGGAGCGGGAGTGATGAATAGGATTGATCGAGAGATATGTTGCACCGAGGTTGTCACAGAGAACTATTGGGGGAGATTGCGGAACTCCAAGCTCACGAAGTAATGACTGCAAGCAAACGACCTCTGCTGCATCATTGGCCACGCCCCTATACTCTGCCTCAGTGCTAGATCGTGCCACAGTACACTGCTTCTTCGAGCTCCAAGAAATGAGATTTGTACCAAGAAAGACACAATAGCCACTGGTAGATTTTCGATCATCGATCGACCCTACCCAATCTGCATCGGTGTAAGTAGTAAGCTGCACAGAAGAATGACGAGAGAAAAAAAAAGCCATGTTGAATGGTAGATTTGAGATAACGGAGGATCCGTTTTACAGCGCTCTAGTGCTCATCGGTTGGAGCTTGCATGAACTGAGCGACATTGTTCACCGAGAAGGCAATATCGGGTCTGATAAAGCTTAAGTATTGTAGAGCCCTAACAGTACTTCGATAGACAAAGGGGTCAGAGAGAGACTTGCCAACAATCTTGGATAGCTTACAGGAAGTGGCCATAGGCGAGCTAACAGGCTTGACACCATCCATCTTGAGTCGGAGAAGCAAGTCACGGATGTACTTCTGTTGAGAGAGAAATAGACCTGAGGGTGTACGATGACACTCCACGCCCAAGAAATAGTGCAGTAGACCGAGGTCTTTTAATGAGAACTCCCAACCTAGTTCTTGAATAAGACGAGTGACAGCCCGTGAGTCATTACCTGTGATGATGATGTCGTCCACATAGATAAGAACTAGAAGAAGATCTGTCCCGACCCGTCGGAGGAAGAGAGACGTGTCGGACTTGGAGCCCACAAAGCCCAATGTGACTAGATAACTGCTGAGGCGAGAAACCCATGCCCGTGGAGCCTGTTTGAGGCCATAGATACTGCAGTGAAGCTTGCATACATGATTGGGATGAGCGGGATTGATGAACTCCGAAGGTTGTTCTATGCAGGCCGTCTCAGTAAGAAATTCCTGCAAAAATGCATTATTCACATCCAACTGTCGAATAGACCATCCCTTGGAGACGGCCAGACTGCACACGGTACGGATAGTGGTCGGCTTGATGACCGGACTGAATGTCTCACCATAGTCTAATGCTGATTGTTGATGAAAACCCTTGGCCACTAGGCGGGGCTTATACCTATCAACAGAACCATCAGATTTATGTTTTAACTTGAAAATCCATTTACAACCAACCAGATTCATGGTAGGGTGGTATGACACAAGGGACCAGGTTTTATTCTTAAGTAAGGCATTCATCTTAGTGTCCATTGCCTGGTGCCACTTGGGATCTTTAGAAACTTGCGTGAAACATGTGGGTTCGACAGGAGTGGTGGCCAAGTCAGCCATGAGACAGGTAGGCATGGGATATCGGGTGGCTAGCCAGACTTTTGGTGTTCTGATGTTATCCTGTATTCTGGTGACCATATGGTGGGTCCTGATAGGAGGGGAATTGGTAGAGCCTGAGGATGAGGACGAAGAGATGGACTCATCGGCGGGTGCTGGTGGAGAAAGAGTATGTGATGGAGGTGGTAGTGGAGGAGAAGAGTCAATGGTGGGGCTCGCATGAGAAGAGGGGACTGGAACAATGGAAGATAATAGAGGCATGGAGATGGGGATCGGTGGTGAAGGCGTAGGAGTAGGGGGAGAGAGGGAGGGCGGAGGAGAATGGAAAGGAAAGGAAGATTCGTCGAACACAACATCCCAAGAGATGTAAATACGACCAGAGGGGACATGCAAACATTGATAACCTTTATGCGAAGCCGAGTAACCTAAGAAGACATTGAGTAGACCGAAAACTAAACTTATGAGTTTGGTATGGACGCAGATGAGGGTAGCAAATACAACCAAAAATTCGTAAGGAAAAGTAGTCAGGTACTTTATGAAATAATTTCTGTTAGGGAGAGAGATTATGGAGGATGGGGGTGGGCATTCTATTGATGAGAAATGAGGCAGTTTGGAAAGCATAGGGCCAGTAATGAAATGGAACATTTGACCGAGCCAGAAGAGTAAGGCCGGTCTCGATAAGGTGGCGGTGTTTTCTTTCTGCAGTACCGTTTTGGGCACTAGTGTGTGGACAGAATAAGTGATGAGTGATACCCTGAGAAGACAAGTAAGGTTTAAATTTGATGAATTCGCCACCACCATCAATTTGGAGTGCTTTAATGGAACGCCCAAAAAAATTTTCGACATGAATTTTGAACTCAAGAAAAATAGAGAAAGCATCACTTTTATTTATCAAAGGATAAAGTCAAACATACTTACTGTAGTGATCTATAAAGCTAATATAATAGCGATGACCACTTACAGCGAACACAGGAGACAGACCCCATAGATCGGAGCGAATAAGCTCTAAAGGAGCAGTAGCAATCGTGGAAGATGACGAAAAAGGAAGAAGGTGACTTTTTCCTTGCTGACAGGGGATGCATAGAGGGGTAGCAGCACGGTCAGGGAGGAAAGGAAGTTGATGCTGAGATAAAACACTGGAGACAACTCTGGTGAAGGGATGACCTAGGCGCTCATGCCAGACGGAGGAAGATGCATGCTCACCGAGAAGAGCCTGGGGAGAGGCGGTGAAGTTATGATTCCCCAGGGAGAAGACATACATACCATCCTTAAGTTGTCCCCGCAGTAGAGTTTTTCAAGTAGAGAGATCTTTGATAAAACAAGAGTCAGGGTGAAATTCAAGAAGGACTTTATTATCAGCAGTAAATTGACTAACAGACAGAAGATTTTTGGTGATATCAGGAACATGTAAAAGGTTTTTCAAGACAAAGGAAGAAACAGGAGAACATAATAAAGAAGCACCAGCAGCTCGGATAGGCAAACTTGTCCCGTTACCCATGCGAACTCTGTCGGGTCCTTGATATTCGGAGTGAGTCGCCAGATTCGCAATGTCAGCCATTAGGTGATGAGTGGCTCCGGAGTTAACATACCAGTTGGAATCGACTTGACTATTCCTATAAGAGTGGAGAAGAGCAGTTGGGCTAGCCAAATCATCATAACGATTGTAGCATTTGCTAGCATAATGGCCAAAACGATTGCAGATCTGGCATTGAGGTTGACCACCGGTGGACTGATGTGACAGTAAGAAGGAACGTCCACGACCACGACTGCGCTCCCTGCCTCGGCCACGTCCATGACCACGGAAAAAAGATGGAGCTGAATGGTAGCTTGGAGTGCGGGAAACAATATGAACCGCAGGAGAAGGGGAGATGAGGGTTGTGGAGTCTGGTGAAGTGATAACACGCCCACGATAAATCTCCTGGCTAAGCATGAGGCCGATGAGTTCTTCTGACAGTACAGGGTCGACTCATGTGTTGACGGAGGTGATGAACGAGTCATATTCGGGAGACAGACCACTAAGCAAGGTAGAGACGAGGTCGGAGTCGGCAACTGGATTAGCCACTGCCGCCCGGTTGTCCATGATGGACTTAACAGACTGGATGTACTCTGACATAGAAGAGGTGCCCATCTTGAAGGTGTGCAGCTGATATTTGAGTTGCTGCACTCTAGCTCTTGAGGGTGACGCAAAGATTCGCTCCAGAGAGCACCACACATCACGAGATGTGGTGAGGCCGACGACATGAGCAAGAATAGCCTCAGTGAGAGAGGAGATAAGCCAACATAAGAGCATCTGATCAAGCTTGATCCAGCGAGTGTATTCTGGATTGATAGTGGGCTGAGCATCCTTCTCGGTAGAAGGAAGGAACCGGACCGGACATAGAGAGGCTCCGTCAACGAGGCCTTCGAGATCGTGGAGCTTGAGAAGAGGAAGGAACTGGGAACGCCACAGCAGATAGTTTCCCTTGTCGAGTTTGACATTTAGAAAATGAGTGATGTTGGGATTGGGAGTAACCATGGATGTAAGTGTTTAGATGGAGGTGAGGGAAGATGAAGAGGAAATACTCGACATGGTACAGGAGTTGCTCTGATACCAAGATAAACAATAAGAAGAAGACTTATTTGTATAAAGACAAGATACCATTAGCTATGATTTTTGGTTGTATTTATATACACATATTGGTCACATGTTTACACTGATTTAGGAGGCACAATAGGAAAACATTGACTGAGAGAAATAATAGGAAAATATTGACTGAGAGAAAGAATGAGAAACACATGGTGCATGAATCCTATGAGTTCCATGTGTTCCTATAATCATGGAGAGATTTTAAGACCTGATTGATTTCATGAGGGGTGTTTTTTATATGGATCATGTGTTGTCATTGATATCTCTAAGAGTATCTTGATTTTTCTATCTTTTTTGAGAAAAAAGTGTTTACTTGTGTGACTGGGATTTGAATCCGACATCTCAAGTTTTATTTCTATGTTACACGGTGACACTTCATTATTATAGATTAAAATAAAAAGTTCCATAGAATATAATAACAATTCAATAAAAGATACCACCGCAAAAATGACAACATTATTGCCAGAAAATAACGACACCCCCATTAATCCCTCAACCGGTGCACATGGCCCTCTTTTTTTTCGCTAGAATATATCAAACCCTTTAGGAAATGACGAATTCACCCTTAAACCTGTACCCTTAGCGTTGTAATCACTGGATCTGTAAAATGGTAAATAGTAATTTCGGAATCGCAACACGCCGGAAGTTTTTCGTCCCCAGTCGGAGCTCGGAAGGTAACCAAGCTTATATGTAACAATGTAAGCATTAGGGGGTTTTGTGAATATACTAAAACACTCTATTGATAAATACACAACGATTTTTTCATAGTTTTACCCCCTTAATCTCTTGATCGAGCACACTAGCGTGCGTGCATTCATAGATAAAGGAGCGTGCCTCTCAATTGTGTCCCCCCGTAACTCTTTAGTTTAAATCCAAAATCCTTGGCAGAACCTACAGCGAGCGTCCGGGCGACACTTGTCAATTTGGGGGTTAAATTCGACGCGTTCTGTTCGTTGGCGCACGTTAAAAACTCCCGCGCCCTATTCACTCGCACAACAGAACTTACGAAGGACTCCGTGGTTAAATTAATTATTGCAGTTTCGGCCGCTGAGAATAGAAATTTATTTTGCAGTCCGAAGCCAACGACGAGAGGGAGAAGCCCCCGTCGATATCTTTTTAACCAATGCGCCCACCTTCACGATAGCGGTCTTCGTGTAAATAAAACCTCTCTCTTTCTTCTTTCTCTCTCTAGAACTACAATACAAAAGCGAGAGAGGCCCAATCTGATCAAGAGAACAAAACCTCGACTACCCCTGCCCCAAAATCGTCAAACCTCCGATCGATCGCCCATCGCCGATCCAAATCCGTCGGAGCTCTTGTCAAGATTCGGATCCAGATCCGTCTCAGATCCGCCGACGCCCGCCCGTTGATGGCGGATCGATCGCCGACGGTAACAGACAGCTTTTGTTCGGAATAGAGTTGGATACACGATCGAATCGGATTCGAGAACGAGAGGATGCCAGGTCTGCTGAATGCTCCAGCTCCGGCGAGCTCGCCGCCGCCGAGATCGAACGCAATCTGGTCGAAGAAACGCGACGACATCACTTTCGATCAACTCCAGAAGGTATCCATCCGGTCATCGGTCTCTTATCGTCTCCTAATTGGGTCCAATTCTCGATTGTTGATTGCTGGATCTAATTTTTTTTTTTTTTTAGTTATCGTGGCGCACAAAAGGACTTGATTTCATGTTTTTTAATCAGATTTGTCCAGGCAGTTTTTATCTTATTATAAATTAGGTTTTAAATGAATAAAAAAACCATGGAAACTGATATATACGATATGGAAGATTTAAAGGGCAATGTGAGAACAATTGCTATTTAGTTTTTTGTTGATAAATATGTATTTTTGTATATTTAATGGTTCTTATATCGAAAAGACTTATCATCAGTCTTTTAGTGAATTGACCCATAAGTGGCAATTTGTGTGAGAGAATCAGAGGCCATTGGCAAAATTAGTTTGGTTGGTTTGTGTTAACAAATTAGCACGCAATTTCTGATAACTATGCAATGAGTTGGGATTGTTTAACACATCATTTCTGATAAGATGATCAACTCTTAATTTTTAACATGATGCGAGGGAATTAAAATCATTTTTACTAGAATGTTGATTTGTGCTGAAAAAGATATTCATGTTTGCAGCACTCTGTTTGTCTAGTTCAGTTTTGGAGTGACAAGCAAGTTGAGTCGTCAGGTGCAGTGGGAACTTGAATTGATAGCTAACCTTGTTATCTCATGGCAAGCTTATAAAATCCATATTTTTTCTGATTTTTTAAGCTCATGAAAGAATGTTCTGGATTTTCCTTGGGTTAATAGTTTTGGGAAAGATCACGGTAATGAAAGTTTTAAGTACAAAAGATGTTTCTGTTTGTGAACAACCTAGAAGCTAACTAATCCATTTAGTAATATTTATTAATTATATCTTCTTATTCTTCTTCCTTTTATTCTCTTCTTTTTTGAAAAATGTACAATAAACTAATCAAGCATTTATTTGCTTCAGTTCTGGAGTGAGTTGCCTCTTCAAGCGAGACAAGAGCTTTTGAGGATTGATAAACAAACCCTTTTGAGCAAGCTCGCAAAAACCTTTATTGCTCTAGATGCAATGGGTTACTTCTTGAAGGCTTCTCTCAGATTGTTATGTATGGGAAGTTGTTGCAGCAGGAGGGTGCTGGGTTTCACCTTCCCAATAGAACAGGGGCTGCCTCCAAGGCCCACATTGACAGTGACTCAGATGATGTCCGGGACCCTTCGGTGCACCCATGGGGCGGTTTGGCAGCAACTAGGGATGGGATACTAACCCTACTAGACTGCTTTATTAATGCAAGGTCCCTCATGGCACTTCAAAATGTAAGCTGATAAAATTCAAGCATTCTCCACTTCTTTTTTTGTTCAAGTGTAATTCAATTTGAAATATTGTCTGTTCTAAAGAACCTGTCTCGGCAACTCATCAAACCAGTTGGATGATACAAATGTTAGGCCATTAAGTACAACTATAACTTTTATATTAAAAATTAATAAGCCATTCCAATTTTCTACTCCTTGATTGGTTTGGGGCCTCCTTGTTTAGGTTTTTGATAGTGCTCGAGCAAGGGAACGTGAAAGGGAATTGCTATACCCTGATGCATGTGGTGGAGGTGGTCGTGGGTGGATAAGCCAAGGGATGACTAGTTATGGGAGGGGGCATGGGACTCGAGAAACCTGTGCTTTGCATACCGCCAGGCTTTCTTGTGATACTCTCGTAGATTTCTGGTCTGCTTTGGGTGAAGAGACTAGAACATCTCTTCTACGGATGAAAGAGGAGGATTTCATTGAGAGGCTCATGTACAGGTAAGTTTTATTATTTTAGATCTTTCTGTTAGTGTGTAAAGGTGTCTTTTTGCATAGAATTGAATTCTTTTTTATTGGGAACCTATGTAATTAAGAAGCAACGTTAGTTCTGTTTAGTGTTACTTGCATGTTTTATAGCCATACAAAGGATATACAAAGCAAAAGTCTTTGCAGTCCAACAGATGATGACATCTAGGATTGTTGTAATCTTTGAGCTACATATAATTAGGAAGTTTGTCTTCTCATGAATCTGGCTGGAAGTGTTCTCTGTTGAACTATAGTTGCAGAAGAAAAGTTTGATGAGCACAACAATTCCAAATATAATAATTTTAGCAAGAATGTTGAAAATTCACCTCTATTTCTGGTTTATCCGGATGTGGAGGTAGATATGGATGAGTCAATGTTAACCTTGTTATTATTATTTTATTAAACAAACACTGAAAAAACATGTTAGTATGATTAATGATGACGTTGCACATCTTACACGTTCTAAACAATAAACTTCATCCTTGCGATGGATCCACATGTGATCATCGTTCTTCATATGAAGCTTTCTTCAGCTGTTTGAACTCTTGCTCAACTAAATAATATTAGTTGTACACCCTTCTATGTTGCAAGCTGTCTTACGTAATTGGTGTGATGAGGGTATCACACTACTGAGACGATTGTTTGATCGGGTCTATTTAAAATCTAAGAAACAACGTGCTCCCTTTCTTTGGTTTTAGCTATTTATTTTATTTTTAGTTTATTTTTGCTGAATTTAGTGGTGTTTTCTTTTATGTAATTGTTTAGTACCACATCGGTTATTTCCTAAAAATGCTCTTTTGTAAAACCTATAAATAAGCCTCAAGACATCTTTTTGGATTATTAATAGATGATTGATGTTACAAATTTTTTAGTTAAAATTCTTGAGATTTTGCTCTTAAGTTCTGGGTGTGAAGCCCAGGCAAGGGGTGTGAAGCCCAATACTCTATCCAGATTTTCAGTTCAAATTTTAAACCCTAGTTTTCAATTTGAAGGTGATTGCGATTCATATTGTTTTACATCATGGTGCCTCGTTGCTTTCAAAACTACCATTATGCTTTCTTGAATGTTTGCTCTATGATATCATCTGCGCGAAGTAAATATATTGCACTATAAGCATCATAAATTATTCTTAAGAAACCATTTTATTCGCAAAGACTGGTGTTTGTAGTGAAATTGTTATCAGTTGATAGGCATGAAAAGAAGCAGTAGTACATGTATTGATAGTGAAAGGATGGGATAATGTATATGATAAATCTTTCTTTTTTTTAAAAAAAATGTACGAAAGGAGAGAATGGGGATTGATGAGAAGGTTGGTTATAAAACCTAGCAAATTGTAATTAAAGTTAAAGAGTGCTATTGAGTGTTATTTAATAAGACCTTTATCTTCAAGAATAAAATAATAAAAGGTAGAATACTTTTGGTGTTGTATGATCACAAAGTTGTGTTACGGTGCACCTGCAGGTACTAGTTTGTGCAGAGTAGAGATGAGGACATCCAAGTGGGTGATTTGAAAATCTTGGTTTGGGTGTGTAAAACAAAGGGATAACCAGTTAGGGCCTGTTTGGTTAAGGGTGGAAGTGAGGAAGTAAGGAAGTGAGGAAGTGGTAATAGTTCCCTTTGGAACTTAGGAATTGATTAGTAAGTTTTCGGTGTTTGGATGTTGTTGAGAAGTTTGGTTTGGAAAATGTTATGTCTTTTCCGGTGTTTGGATGGTAATGAAAAGTGGAAGTGGAAAAGTTGACCACAAAGTTGACCGCAAAATAATATTAAAATAAAAATTAATTAAAAAAATAAAAAATAGACTGTAATTAGAATGCAAGTGAGATTTACATGACTAAAAAATTAACTGTTTTAAGTTACAACTTACTACAAATGAGATTTACATGACCACAAAATTAACTGTAGCACTCTGGAAGTGAGAAAATGGTTGTGTAAAAGAGAAGAAAAAAGAAAAAGGAGTTTTCTTATTTTCCTTTCCCAGTGTTTGGATAGATAGGGAAGTGAGCGATTATACTTCCCTATTTCCTTACTTCCGCCCACTTCCTTGCAACCAACACGCCCTTAGAAGAAAAGTAATCGGCAACTGTTTAAGACTGTAAGTCTGTAAAAAAGAACTGATTAGTTCTGTGTAAAAAACAGAGAATTGAACGTGTCAAAAGATCAAATAAAGAGAAGATAAGGATAAAGGGTGGAGGCAATAGCCTGTGTTGCCCATACCAGAATTGTTGGTAAAGAATCTGATGTAATACGGTACGAGAGGATCATAATCACTTTCAAATCAAAGAAATAGGA
This sequence comes from Agave tequilana, assembly GCA_038442645.1. Taxonomy (NCBI): domain Eukaryota; kingdom Viridiplantae; phylum Streptophyta; class Magnoliopsida; order Asparagales; family Asparagaceae; genus Agave; species Agave tequilana. The sequence goes on along the minus strand of JAVJIF010024757.1, from coordinate 31,347 downwards.
AGCTAGGATTTTGACAAGAAAATAAGTATGAGAAATTAGGGTTTAAGAGAAAAACAAGGATCGGATACATTTTTAGGCTTCACACCCCTTATACCACGGGCTTCACACCCCTTACTCCACGGGCTTCACACCTCAATTTCAAGAACTATAAATTGAAAAATTTTCATTTGTTCATTATCTATATTATTCATTAAGTCGAGCCTCTTTAAATAAGGTACTATAAAACAAAATTTCCCATCACAAGCGATGTGGGACTAAACAATAAAAGCTTATAATAAAAGCAAATAAAAAGACTACAATAAAAAGCAACTAAAAGTGATTCCCATCAATTCTTTCCCGCTTGAAAGCATTCATCTCCGGTGAATGCAGTGGTAAATAGCAAGGCAAGCACAACCGGGTTGAACCTCAACACACATCCTCAATCATGCCAAGGTGGTGGTTGAAGAAGTAGCACTGACGCTTAATAGCTGAATTAAGATGGTGGAGGTGAAACTGATTTCTTTGATAGATCAGATACGAAAGATGGTAGGTCGAGCCAATCACAAGTAGCAGACATATGTGAATTATCCATGATAAAAACTGAACCGTCTGTACTTTTCACCATAAGTAGCCTGATCTCTTGTGAACCTGTTTCTTGTAAACATATTTGCAAGGGGTCTTACTCATCAGGTGATCTCAATGATAATAAGGCCCTCATAGCTGTCAAAAATTGTACCAACTCTATAGTAGGCTCTACTGAAAGATCTATAAGGGTCTCAATAGGTAGCTCTACAACTTTTGTGGGTTGTGAGGAAAACTTTTCTTTCAGTGACATTAACTCAGCAATAATTTGTGGTCCTGACTCTGGCTCATCATCAACTTTTGGCTCTGGTTCTGGATTTTCAATAACCTCTACTGCCTTGCTTTCTAGAATCTTCTCCACGGCAGTTAGGAGCTCTTTACATTCAGCGACTAGATCGCTGAATTGTGGCCTCTCGAGGTGTGGAGCATATCGAGTATGAAGATCTTGTAAGACAAATCAATATCGACAGTTGATATAGTTGTCTTTCTATCACCAATAAGTTTATCCAGCCAGCTTTATTTGGTCATAGCGACACTTCTGCTTAGGTGTCAAGGAGAAATAATTAAAAAAATCTTCAAGATGGTCTTTCCACTCTTCATGCCCATCATGATCATTAGAACCTCGAAAATACAGGATAGACACATACATATTTTTTTCAACTTTTTTGTCATCACCATCAGTATATATGTACAAAAATAAAAGCCCATTAAGAAAATTTAATTCACAAGGTATCAACGACTCGAATATGGCTCGAATCGGGCTGGAAATTGGTCCCTGAAATGCTGTCAAACTGCTACAGGAACTATACCGGCACCAAATAAGGACTTGTGAAGGTCGGATAAGCTACCCAACTGTTGTGAATTCTTTTCACTAGTTTCGGGACGCAGTTACGAACCTAACGCTTCAGATAGAACTCGAATCTGACGCCGAACGGGTGAGAAACAAATTTTGGACTGTGATTGTGCTACGTAGTAAACAGTGCCGATGAACAATGCCAATGAACAGTGCCATCGATGAACAATGTCGATGAATAATGCCGCTGAACAGTGTCGTCGATGAACAATGCCGTCGATGAACAATGTCGATGAACAGTGCCGTCGATGAACATTATCGATGAACAGCATGGTTCAAAGACTCGTCCGAGTTGGAGACGAGTCGGCCGAGTCGTATCCGTCTCGGCCCGCTCTGAGACGAGTCCGAGTCACGAGTCGGTCGGCTCAACTCAGAGGAGACCGACTCGGTCGAGAATCGGAGTTGACTCAGCCGACTCGACCGAATCGGTTGTGACTCAGCCAAGTCGACCAAGTCGACTCCGATTTCGGCCGAGTCGGCTCGAAACGTATATTTACCCGTGACGAACGGGTATAAAGAAAAAAAGAAAAGAAAAAAAATTTACCTCGCTCAGATCTGGAGATCGCCGCCACTGCCCGATTGTCGCTGCTCAGATCTGGCCGTCAGCCGCTCCTCCCCAGACTCAGGTGATGTTCCTCCCTCTTTTCCCTCTCCCTCCCTCTGTTTCTTTCTCTCCCTCTCCCTCTCTTACCCGTTCTCTCCCCTCTTCCATCTCTCGTATCTCTCTGTCTCTTTCCCTCCCCCTCCCTCTGTCTCTTTCCCCCCTCTCACCCACTTTCTTTCTTTCCTTTTCCATCTTCCGCCTCTTTCTGTCTCTTTCCCCTCCCCCTCCCTCTCTCTCCCTGTTTCTGATCTCTCCCTCCTCTGAGGTATAAGAGAAGTAGATGGTGATGATGGTGGTGAAGATGTGAGGGTTTTATCCAGTTCTAGTAGTGATGATGGTGAGGATGGCGATGATAATGATGACAGTGATGGCGGTGATGGCGACAGTGGTGATGATGACAGTAATGAGGGCAACAATAGTACTGATGAAGGAACTTATAGTCTTAAAGGTCATATACAAATATTGAGTTTGACATCAGGCCAATATTATGGTGTGACATATATCCATGACTACAGATCACAACTTGAGAGATCTACAGTACTAGTATCAGTTTGTCTACTTACCGTAGAGATGATTATGATGATGATTTTGTGTCTCATTGCAATTCAATGTGAAAATAACTACATTAGCATGTATTTATGAATGTAGTTTGTGTAATTTATTATATTGTGCATGTATTTTGATATGTTTCTACCGACGACGCGTGTATTTATGGTTTAGCTTTATGTTTAGTGTGCTAAGTGATATGTTTTGGACATGTGATGATGTCTACATTTTTTTAAGATTTTCGTGATTTTTTCAGAATTTTTAGAGCTTTCTATGTAGCGTTTTGCGCGTATCGCCCAAGACCGATCCGAGTCGCCGAGACCGATCCGTCTCAGTGCCCGCCGAGTCGGTGGCCGAGACCGCGACTGTGAACCATGATGAACAGTGCCGTCGATGAACAATATAATTCTTTTTGGGGGAGTAGATATAGGGATCTAGATCTCGAGTTTTTGAGAGGCTAAGTTTTTTTGGAGAGGAGGAAGAAAATTTGGAAGAAGATTGAGATCAAAGCTCTAATGCAAACTGATGAAATACGGGAGGATTGAAATCACCTTCAAATCAAAAATAGGAAATTAGGATTTTGACAAGAAAATAAGTAAGAGAAATTAGGGTTTAAGATATAAAGATAAGAACCAGATAGATGTTGGCTTCACACCCTTGCACCACGGGCTTCACATCGCTTGCATCACGAGCTTCACACTCTAATCTCAAGAATTCAAAGCTCAAGAAATATAAACTGAATTTTTTTTATTTATTCATTGTCTACCTTATTTATTGAGTTGGGCCTCTTTAAATAAGCTACTATATAGCAAAATTCTCCATCACAAGTGATGTGAGACTAAACAATAAAAGCTTACAATAAAAGCAAATAAAAAGACTAAAATAGAAAGCGACTAAAAGCGATTCCCATCAAAATCATTTGCCAATGTGATCCCAAATATCTAATATTCAACTTGATATTCTTGGTTAACTATTAATATCAACCAATTCTTCAATGAGCAATAGTTGTGTTAGGTGGACTTGGCATTAACCAAGGGTCTGTTTGTTTTGCTGCAAGTGACCGCAAGTCATAAGTCGTAAAATGGGAATGGAAAAAGTGAACTGTAGCAGAAAAAACATATTATGTTTTACGTTATTTGATTGGTAATGTGAAAGTGTAAGTGAGAAAATATATCGTGTTTTACGGTGTTTGGTTGGTAATGTAAAAGTGTAAGTAAAAAAATGGACCACAAAATTAACTGTTGCAGTGATTTAAATATTACAAATATTAATCTACTATTTAAAATGTATTAATAAACTTGAGATAAATATTAATAATTTTAAAATGTTATTTATAATAATATTAATAAAATACTATTATAATTAGTAAAATATTAATAAAATGTTAACTAAACAAATAATTATAAAATTTAAAGAAAATTTAAAGAATACTAATAAAATTTTAAGAATAATAATAAAATATAAATATTAAAAAAATCTTAAGAAACCTAATAAATAATATTATAATATTATAATATTATAAAGTATTATTATAATATTAAATTTAATTAAAATTTTGATGTAATATTATAAAATTAACAAAATAAAATATAATTATACTACTAAATATAATCAATATTAATATAATAATAAAGTATATTATAATATTAATAAAGTAATTATTTATATTATAAAATTAAGAAAATTAAATATACATAGTAATTTTATATTTAAACAGAATATTATTATATTAACAAAATATTAAGAAATTTGGTATAAAATATTAATAAAATAATAAATTATTAAATAACAATATTAAAGTAAAGTAATAAAATATTAAAAATTAAAATAATAATAAAAATAATAAAAAATGAAAGGTTAAAAAAATTAAAAAATAAATTATTAAATAAAAAACACGTACTATTAAAATATTAAATATTTAATAATATTAAATTATATATTAATTATTAAGTAAGTGCTTTGAACCGCAAGTGTACTATGTACATGACCACAAAATTAACTATAGCAACTGCAAGTGAAAAAATATGGGTGTAAAAGTGGAATTTACATGACCACAAAGTGAGATTTACATGACTGCAAAACAAACACATCCCAAGTCTGTTGCACTTGCAGATATCCATGGCTGCTTCTAGTTTATTCTAAAATGTGTAATAAGCACTTGCAGGGGTAAGCTATTTATCATCATATCTTTTCCACCTTTATCCTTCGTAATCTGTGGTATAATCACAACTATCTAGAAGTGCGTTAAGGGTCGGCGGTTCTTAACCCCTCTCATCTTTCCCTTCTTTTGGGGTCTATTTGGCATTGCTTATGCTCATAGATGAGCCCTTTTACAAAAGGACTTACCCAAAATTGCTCTTGGAAAATGAATTTTGTATAATGGTATTTGATGGTTTTAAGATTTTAAGTGCATATCTATCAATAAGATAAAATTTATAATGTTATTTGTTATAAGGAGTTTGGGTAAGGATGAATATGGAAAAAAAAGTTTCGATAAGATTCTTAAAGAAATAGAGAGAAAAGTTTGTTGGACGTCAGGTCAAGTGGCAGATCATGCATGCTTAAAAAAAGGAAAGAATAGAGGAGTGCACATGGATGGGTTTGTAGTTTCTGTGGTTGAGAGAAGTCAGAAAAAATTGGCTTTTCCAAACTGTTAGTTTTCTGGCTTGTGTTCTTAAAAGGCCTTTTGTGATTGATAATCAAACATCTATTTTTGCAAAAAATGCACCTATTTTCTTTAAATGTTGTAAAAGCACTTTATGATAAGAATGCCAAAGACACCCTTGATGTCAATGGCAAAAGCCTGGCCAAACTGTTCCTTTTTTTGCATTTTGTTGCTTATGTTGTTGGGGCTGTAGACTGAGACTCTGGGGCTATTTGTTTCCCGCAAAAGGCCGCAAAATCGTAAGTCGTAAAACCTCTTTTTCATTTTCCGTTGTTTGTTTCGCTGCAAAACAACTTGCAAAATACAACTCTCATTTCCTATTTGTAGTTGTTACAGTTAAATTTGTGGTCATGTAAATCTCACTTTTACACTCACATTTTCCCACTTGCAAGTGCTACAGTTAATTTTGTGGTCATGTAAATTTCACTTGTAGTACACTTGCAGTCTCAAAGCAGTTACTTGATAAGCAATATATAATTTAATATTATTAAATATTTAATATTTTAAATATTTTTAATAGTGTTTAATTTCTTATCTAATTATTTTATATTTGTATTTTTTAGTTTTTTTATTATTTTTAATATTGTTTTAATATTTAATATTTAATTATTTTAATTTAATTTTTATTTTATATTGTTATTAATACTTTATTATTTTATTAATATTTACACCAATTTCTTAATATTTTATTTAGATTTAATATTTTATTAATATAACAATAATATGCTTTAATATAAAATTATTATATATTTTATTTATTTATTTCTTAATATAAATAGTTACTTTATTAATATTATAATATACTTTAAAATTATATTAATATTTTATTATGTTAATATTGTAATAATTCATTATAATAATATCATAATAATATTTTCTTATTAAATTTATAATTATATTTTACTTTGTTTATTTTATATTTTTATAATATTACAATATTATTATAATAAAATTTAATATTATAATAATCTTAAGTATTTTATAATATTATAATATTATAACTACATTTTATTATTTTTCTTAAGATTTTTTAATATTTATGTTTTATTAGTATCTTTAAAATTTTATTAATGTTCTTTATATTTTCTTAAAATTTTATAATTATTTATTTAGTTAATATTTTAGTAATATTTTACTAATTTTACTAATATTTTATTAATATTATTGTTATAATTAAAATATTAAAATTATTAATATTTTATCTCAAATTTATTAGTACAATTTAATTTTCGATAATATATTCAATTTAATAGTATTTATAATATTTAAATCACTTTTGCAGTTAATTTTGTGGCCAACTTTTTCACTTACACTTTTAAGTTACCAACCAAACACCGTAAAACACAATATACTTTTCCATTTACAATTTTACTTTACCAACCAAACACTGTAAAACACAATATATTTTCTCTGCTACAGTTCAATTTTTTCATTCTCATTTTATGACTTACGACTTGCGACGTTTTGCGGCGAAACAAACAGGCCCTCTGAACCTCCTTGCTTTTTACATGCTTATTTTCTTCATTGATAGACGAACTGCGATGCAAAATAATGTAGCTAGTGTTCTTATAGGATTCAACTTAAGGGCACATTTCATTGCTAACACAGGGTTTACTTCTGGAGATAAAAAAAACCCCTACAGTATGGGTGCTTAATCTGATTCTTAGGCTATTGTTTCTGTGCTGTTGAGATAACTTTATAAAAAAATTCAGGTAACAAAACCATAATTAAGGTTACAACTTACAAGTGATCAAGAAGCCATTATGGTTACTAGCAAGAGAATAGATTTGCGTTTTTCATATGAAAATTGTTCTTGCAGATTTGATTAATCTTTCTCCTGAAAGATAAAATTGATAAATTCTTAATGGAAAGTGGTTTATTTGGAATTTTTAGGATACTTCGAGGTAGTCATTTGAGATTTCCTAAAGGGGGTTTTCTGGGAAAACTATGAAAAATTAAGGGGGTATTAAAAAAATTAGCCAAAGAAAAAAATGTGATAATGGTTGCATATTGCTGACACCATCCATTTCTTGTTTTCAAATTTTAGAAAGATGAATTGGCGGCAGATACCATGTTGCATAAGTAGTCATGGAAACATTATAAAATGTGATGAAGTTAGCCAGTATTTGTGTTCACAGTTTTGTAAATACAACTGATGATTAAGAATTAAATACTGATATAAGGAAATTAATGAGTATTAAGAGTTGCTTTAATAACATTGACTGGGGCATATGTCGGACAAGAGGAAGGAGATGAAAAATCAGTTTAATGCATTGAAAAATCATCTTTACCCTTTATCTGTTAATAAGTGTATTAAGTTAGATATCGGTTTCCTCAGGCTGTGATCATCATACATGGATTACTCTCTGTTGGAAGATTTTTTTGCTTTGATAAAAATGTCTAGTTAGTTGGCACACCCTAATCCCCATGCTGGACTGAATTGGTTGTTTAGCACTAGGAATGTGCCCAATTTTTTGAGTTGTTAGTAATAGAACTTGAGATGATCCTGTAACTTAGTTAATCTACAAAATTCTTTATCCTCTGAATTGGTGATATTTAGGAGATCACTCAGAGGTATCCCGATCCATCAGCTATTTTTGAGGCTTTGGACGAGATCCTCTCTTGGTTATGGTTGTCTCAGACAATTACTTAGCTACACTTGATAGAAGGTTAGCATTTGGGGGTGCATTTGGATCGGATATGGATCGGATATGGGATATCCGTTTTTCAATCACTGATATGGATACAAATATGGTTCAAAAAGAAAAACTTGTATTCTATTGCTAAGGTGAAAGCCAGCACACTCCCCGGTTGACATCTGTAATAATGCATCCGCATCCGACTCTGAAAATTATATATTCGCTGGCGAGATATGGAATTTCATATCTGTATTGTATCCAATCTGGACAAAGTCGGATATATCCGTATATGCTTGCATCCCACCTACTGTCTTTTTTTCGAACTATGGTTCATGCTGATACTGTTCCATCGGGAAAAGCTTGATTACGATGACTTATAAGCCATAACTATCTTTCCAGAATTTAAGTGTTATATTTCTTTGATTTGAAAAAATAAAGTCCTTTATGTTTGGATATCATATAAAGGAAGTTAGACTCAGAATGTTAAACTATTTCTTATAATTTGCACATTCTTTTCCAATAGGATTGTTTTTCCCCCTTCCCTACCATGGTAGAAGTATTCCCTGTACTTAATGGAGGGGTTTTTTGGGTTGTCATAGTCTAGATCAGAGATAGACAAGTGGACATGAAGTTTTTGGTTTATTTCTTTCAGTTACTTGTCTTATTGAAAGACCAAGAAAATAGTTGCTCAATGGAGAGACAAGGCATTAAGTATTCTATGTTTCACTTGGTCTTTTCTTTTATCTCCAGCACTAGAGATGAAGTGCAATTCCCAATAGCAAAGTTTATCTTCTCCCAAACTGCCAGTACTTCTAGATTCTTCTTAATCTAGGAGATTTAAGGAGGTTGCTCATTGATTGCATGACCTTAACCTATAGAGCCTATAAAATGATTTTTCAGGTATAGTAGTCGTACTCTTTGTTCATAATTCTTCAGAAGAAAATTGGAGCTCACAAGTTTGTATCCACTGGTTGTAAAACTTTGTATGGGCTTTTTAATATGGAGTGTTGGTCCGTAGTCCACCCAGTTTTTGTAGGACCATGCACCATCATATCGGCATCCCAAGTTTGATGATTGACCTTATCTTATATATTGGTTTTTCTCTTGGACAAGCTGAATACTTCGCTATCTAAAAGCAAAGGAGTAGTATTGTAGATTGACAATGATCATAGTTTGTTATAGAAAATGATGATGATCTTCGGCAAAATTTCCATCAGATTGAGTCCCATATAGGGTTTGCATAAAGTACTTGCTGGAATATTGGAAAATTTCTCATCGGTTATTGAGGTCAGATTGTGTCTTGAACTGAGTGCATTCAACATTTTCAATTATTAAATCATATTGGGTCTTCAAAAAACAGAATACTGAGAGACAATAGATATAGAGGGCAGTGGAGTGAAGGATATAGCTCAATTAACATTATATGAGCAGTTTCTATCATGGTTCTTACTGAAACTCTAGGTTCAGTTTGCTACTCTGATTAGGAAAAATGCTGCTATTTATTAACATGCCTAGGTTATTTGTTTTAACGGTGCTATGAATAATTTTTATGTTACAGGTTTGACAGCAAGAGATTTTGCAGAGATTGCAGAAGGAATGTGATTCGCGAGTTCAAGGAACTGAAGGAACTAAAGCGCATGCGAAGGGAACTCCGCTGTACAAGTTGGTTTGTGTTGCAGATACTGCATTCCAGTATGAGGTATTGTTTTGCTTTACAACTAGTAAGATGTTTCTGATTTTATTTTGTCTTTTATGATTTAGTTTGTGTTTGAAGCCTCATGGGTTCTTGTTAATATCTAAAGAAGTTATAATGATGTTGCTTCATCCTCCACATGTATCTGATAAAATTTCTAAGGATCTCCCACTTGTATCTCATCTTACCAGAAGCCTTACTTTGATATTAAAATCTAGAAGAACAGTGTGATTTAAAAAATAGAAATATGTTAAGAAAAGCTGTTCCTTTGACAGATTAGTCAAGCTGAGTTTTACATTACATCATTTACAGGTATCAGAGGAGACAGTCCAGGCTGATTGGCACCAATCCTTTACAGACACAGTGGGAACATATCATCATTTTGAATGGGCTATTGGAACAGGAGAAGGAAAATCTGACATATTGGAATTTGAAGATGTTGGCATGAATGGAAAGGTTCAAGTGAATGGACTTGATCTTGGGGGTTTAAGTGCTTGCTTTATTACACTGAGGGCATGGAAGCTTGATGGTCGATGCACTGAGTTCTGTGTCAAGGCGTATGCATTAAAGGGCCAACCATGTGTTCATCGTCGGCTAGTGATTGGGGATGGTTTTGTGACGATAACTAAAGGGGAAAGCATCAGAAGGTTTTTTGAGCATGCTGAAGAAGCAGAGGAAGAGGAGGTATTTGCTTATGGGTCTGTTATAACATTCACAGGACATAGCTTATTCTTAATACTGAGATTGTATGCTTTGATGCTGGGAAGTGTGGAAAGAGATGAGACTTGGGTTTATTGTGTCTAAATCAATGATGTGAATCCCCATGTTCTTTTCTTTTCTGCACTTCTCCAACACCAACACGCTTGAGTAGGCATTTGTAAAATCAGTTTCTTTTTCTTTTTTCTTTTTTCTTTTGAAGAGTACACATTATTTAGTGTTTCATCAGCATTTGCAGGATGACGATGCTATGGACAAGGATGGAAATGAAATTGATGGTGATGGTTCCCGTCCCCAGAAGCATGCCAAGAGTCCTGAACTTGCAAGGGAGTTCCTTCTGGATGCTGCGACTGTTATATTCAAAGAACAGGTATTCTATTAGACACTGACTTGCTTTTGCTGTCAAAATATTGCTAATCTTTTCAGGTTAATATTCTTCTTTAACTATAATATTGATAAACAAAATATCAATAACTTGCTGTAGATGATGTTTAGCAAGAGTGTTATAGACAAAGTTTCTGTGGGAATACATAACAGCATGGTATATTAATCATTTTGACAGCTCCAGAGCTGAAGAATCCCGTATAAAAGCTGGGAAAATTACATGCAAAGAAGGCATTACTTATCTCTCAATGAATCTTACAGGAAGGTGCTGGCATACCAAAAGAAATAAGGAGGCTTGTCTATCTTGCACAATATGACTGTAGACTTGTAGTAATAATGACAAACTGATGATCTATTACATGCACTGCATGATTGTAGTAATAACGCAATATTAGAGTAGTGGTTTTCTTTTTCTCATTTCTTTTGCACTGCAAATGATACAGCAGCAATGTACCTGAGGAAGAAATTCGTATGCAAACCTCGTTGTTTACAAATCGCTACTGTATGTTGTTGGAGGCATATCTATCATTTTCTCCTTTTTAATAATGAACTATAAGAATCTGATTTCTCAAGAACATTGTCTCCAATCATGAAGCGGTCTTCTGAGCTACCATAGAAAACCTAGAATGCAGAAAGGGGATCGATGGACCTGCCTGCATATTTGTGTGTGCACATGGTAAATCCTAAGAGATGACATGACATGGTAAAAGAAAAACTAAAAAATTATGTACTTTTTGAACTTTGGTATTTTCTAGCTTAGATATGATATTTAATACTTAATTCAACATTTTGTATGTTTGAATGCATCTTCTGTATTTACATTTAATTTGAAAACAGAAAGGAAAATCATATTCCAATATGCACATTACATATCAAAGAAACATTCAATAAGTGTCAAAATGCATCTGAGAAATCAAGGTTAAAATTTTTTAACATATTGTAAAATAAGGGATATGCTGGAAAAGTATCTTACAAGTTGATAAGTGTAGTGTAATATACATGTTGGAAGACACAAATTCATGATAGAAGTGTCTGCATAACTAATCATGTTTTTTGTGATAAACTTCTGTGAGGTTAGAAAACCTCTTTAATGATAACTAACCACCATAACCTAACACTGACGTGATATGTCTAAGGAATAGTAGTAACTTAAGCAGTATTTTTTGGGACATGTTGTGCACATACTAGGATGATATAACATTCTTTTGATCACATGTGGTTCACGTGCCTGATAGTATTGTAGTCTACCAGAAATACTTGCAAACAGTTACAGTTTTTCATATACAAGAAGCTCCTCTTATGGATCTAGGACCTTTATTGCTACGTATAGTGTGGTTGTGAGACTGGTATTACATGGAGATTTGCCTTTTCTACTTTGTTTTCCTTGTAGGCATATAGGATCTCAAATTTTCAACCCTTCAGTTGTATATAGGTATCATAGCTCAAAGTTCACTGCGTAAGGTAGCGGCATTTGGTTGGAAGCACATTAAATCTTTATTAGAATTGTAATCCTCTTTTAGTACAATTCAACGTAGAAAAGGTTGGTTTATCACAATGCTATATCACTTGTACCGACTTCTGCAAACGTTTAAAAGTTATTTGTAGCATGAAAACCAAAGAAAATGGAAGCGGTGCGTGTACTGTGGCTTTAGTTCTCCTAATTTCATTTTATGCATAGATTGTTTTGAAGTGACATTAATGTATTTCCAGGTAGAGAAGGCTTTCAGGGAAGGTACAGCCCGACAAAATGCACACAGCATATTTGTTTCTCTTGCCCTGAAGTTGCTGGAAGAGCGCGTTCATGTTGCTTGCAAAGAAATCATTACATTAGAGAAGCAGGTATTTGATGCTCTTTTATTTCTAGCTAGTTTATATGAAATGACAACTATCTCTGAGGGATGTCACTATTTACCTAACCGATCATCTAACAGATCAAACTTCTCGAAGAAGAAGAAAAAGAAAAACGTGAAGAGGAAGAGCGGAGAGAGAGGAGGAGAATGAAAGAGCGCGAGAAAAAGCTTCGCAGAAAAGAGAGGCTTAAGGGAAAGGAAAGGGAGAAAGAAAGAAAACACAATGAATCAAACTCGCTTCATGTTACTTCGTTAACATCTTCAAATGACTCGCTCACAAGTACTCATGATGACTCTTCACCTACCACTGTGGACTCTGGGGATTCAGTTAGTGATCCAGGGGAAGTTGTCACTCCCATATCTCCAGACATAAAAGATGAGCAGTCTTCAAATGGATGTAATGATACAGAGAACCTGAAGAGTGAGAGTCTACGGCACCAATGTCATGTTGATGAAGACTTTGGTGTTAGGGACAGCAATGGCTCATTTATACTTGAGCAATCAAAATCATCCAGGAGGAAATTGAGGTTGAAAAAGGATTCTCTTCTGGGTCAGGCATCAAAGTGGTATGAGGGTAGTGTTTGTCATGATGAATCTGAGACCATGTCAACGGATTCGTCCAGCTTGATGAATGGAGGGCACAGGCCATTGAGGGAAAGGATTGTCAAGACCAACACCAGAAGTTGCAATCCCAAGTTTGGTGAGAAATACCACTGTTCGAGCAACAGATTGCGTGATAGATATGACTTCCTGTCCTGCAGTTGCAGCCAAAATGCTGATTACAGGCCAAAGGATGGGTATCACATGCCTACCATCCGATCAGTAAGGGAGATCAAGACTACAAATAAAACAGAGCCAACAATGGATATGCCCAAGCCATTATATCGCAGTAGCAAGTACAGTCATGGGTGTTTCATTCCAGATAATTGTGTCCTTCCCAAAGGAAAGCTTTCTTCTAGTACTCCTGGAAGAGATATTATCCAAGTAAGGAAAGTATGGGAGCCTATGGATGCTCGGAGGAGGGGCATCAGAGGCAATTCAGGTTCTGATGTTAATTCAAGATCTGCTGTTGCGGCCAACCAATCTGAGGATCTTGAATTTGAAAAAGCTGACACCGAATGCTCATCTCAGATTTCTGGCAATCTGAGCAAAGATGACACCATGAGTAATCATGAGAGCTGTGTGTCTGATAGAACTACTTCTAGTACTGGATTCGTTACAATGACAAAGTCTGATTGCCACCCAAAGGATGGTGCAGTATCATCTCCCATGAGCACTAGTTGTGGTGATCCCACAATGAGCTCTTCTAGTTCTGACAACTGCTCGTCATGCCTGAGTGAGGGAGACAGCAGCACCACCTCTTCGGGTGCGCAAAACGGAGAATCTTCATCAACTTCAGATTCTGAAGATGCTAGTCCACAATCAGAAGAAAGAGATGATGCCTCGCATAACAAATGCAGGACAAATGGGGGCAGTTCTTTCATGAGGACAAGTTCTGAATTTGAAGTGGCTGGTTGTGTGACAGCCAATTTTCCCAGGGAGGAACCAAGAAAAGCTGCTCAAATTTCTGACAATGGGGGTTTTGGATTCGTCACGCCACCTCAGCACCCACACATTCCACCGATGCATGACCAAAGCATTCACATGCCAGTTTTCTCTTCTCCAGCTGTTGGGTATCACAACCAAAGTGCAGTTTCTTGGCAAGCTTCACCTAATGGATTGGTGCCATTCCCCCAGCCTAACCGCTTTGTTTTCCCCCCAAACCCTCTTGGTTACAGTTTAGCAGCAGCTTGCTCTTCAGAGTTTGGCATACAGTATAATCCCCTACAGGCTATATCTACTCCTTTGTTTAATGCACGGCACCATTCCATGTACCAACCTATTAACAGGGTACATTTTGCGAGCCCCAAAGAGCAGATGAAGAATTTTAGCGTCGCCGAGCCACTATCAAGTTTGACTCCTCTTGAAAGGCAATTTCCAGATAGGCCGATCCCATCAAAACCTCCATCAAATGGGCAAAATGGGAGTGCAGGGAATGCCTCTAGACTACATGATGATAGTTCATCCTTCTCTTTGTTTCATTTCGGTGGTCCTATGGTGGCGGCTACAGGATGTCCAGTGTCCCTGATAGAAGAAAGTAATGGAAGATCGACCCCGAAATCAGCTGCAGGTCAGGCTGATATTGCTTGCTCGAAGGAGGACACGACAATAGAAGAGTACAGCTTATTTTCTACTGGCAATGGTGCTAGATTTTCAATTTTCTAAAGTGCATTATACGAAAGATGATGATAATTGGTGAAAGGAAGGATGCTGTGGAGTGGTATTCCTAGGAGCCTTGGTGTGAAAGTGTGAGCGCTTGTATTTGGTGAAAGAAATAATCTTTTTCTCGAAAAAATTTAGTATATGTTTTCTCACTTTATCGTGCTTTTGGAGTTTGTGCTCTGTAGGTTTGGATTGTAGAAAGAAAACTGCGAGTGTGTGTTCTATATTGTCATTTTTTTCCCCTTGTTCTTTTTCTTGTATTAGGTTAATCTTTTTCCAACGTTTATATGGAAACCATTTTCATAAATGAAGACGTAGATGCGCTTTGCAGTCAAGCTACATTGTCTTTTGTTATTTAAGTTTGCTTTCTTGTATGATGGTTTGTTCTTCTGAAGTTGATGTTATAAATTCATGCGTAGTTGAGTTGCACCTATTATCATGTTCCTACCTGCTGCTTTAGGGGTGATATAGAATGGCCGTGCCCCATTTTTATTGACCGTTCCTTGTCAAAAGATTTACAGGGATTGAGAGTCTGAACAGTTCAAAGGAAAAATATTAAGTTCAAAGTACTTGTTAATGTGCATGAATTCGTCAAACTATAAATTGAAAGTACTCTGCCAATGTAATCAATGTAAGTCTTGTTCAGATAATTCTGGGGCTTAGCCTCTTGTTTTGCTTTGACATATACAGGAAGATTTAATACGTTAGAAAAGCCACATACTATTGTTACATGGTTATGGGCCATTAATATGTGACATACTATTATTAATTTATTACATGAATGAAGGGCAACAATGCTTGGGCTTGTTTGATTTACAGCTTTGGGGGGCATCGTAGGCGGTGGCAAAAGAGGGGAAGAACTTCTTCCTCTTAAAAATCAACAGAAGAGCTGGTGAATAGCACGAGGAATGAGTCAATCGAGCTCTTGCTCCCACTCTTCTTTCAAAATTCCCCAAACAAACTCCAAAAATCCAGAAGAGGGGAAGAAACATCTTCCCCTCTTTCTTCCCCTCTTCAATCTCTCTTCTCTTCCCCTCTTCTCTCTTCCTCTCTCTTTCGGGAAGCAAACATGTCCTAAATTGATAACAATTACATCACTAGTTTGCAACCATCACTTTCCAAGGAACAATGTCACAAAATGCTTAGATTGGCCAGCCATGGACAAAACCAGAAATACGTCCTTGAGAAATTCCTCTCAGAAAATTCCATAGTCTATGATTTAATCCCCAGAGTTATTTTTGGACTTAGGGCGTGTTTGTTTCGCCGCAAAACGCAAGTCGTAAAACTTCTTTTCCATTTTCCGCTGTTTGTTTCGCTGAAAAATAAGTTGCAAAATGCAACTCTTCTTTTCCCATTTGCAGTTGTTACAGTTAAATTTGTGGTCATGTAAATATCACTTTTACACTCATATTTTCCCACTTGCAGTTGCTACAGTTAATTTTGTGGTCATGTAACTCTCACTTGTAGTACACTTATAGTTCAAAACAGTTACTTGATAATCAATATATAATTTAATATTATTAAATATTTAATATTTTAATTAGTGTTCAATTTCTTATTTAATTATTTAAATATTTTATATTTTTAATCTTTATTTTTTATTATTTTTAATATTGTTTTAATATTTAATATTTTACTATTTTAATTTAATATTTTTATTTAATATTTTATTTAGTACTTTATTATTTTATTAATACTTATTCCATTTTTTATTATTTTATTTAGAGTTAATATTTTATTAATATAACAATATTATACTTAATATAAAATTATTATATATTTAGTTATTTATTTTTTAATATAAAAATTACTTTATTAATATCATAATATATTTTATTATTATATTAATATTTTATTATGTTAATATTGTAATAATAATTCAGTATAATAATACTATAACGATAATTTATTATTAAATTATAATTATATTTTACTTTGTTAATTTTATATTTCTATAATATTACAATAATATTATAATAAAATTTATATTATAATAATTTTCAAGTATTTTTAATATTATAATATTATAACTATATTTTATTATTTTTGGAAGATTTTTTAATATTATAATAAAATTTATATTATAATAATTTTCAAGCATTTTTAATATTATAATATTATAACTATATTTTATTATTTTTGTAAGATTTTTTAATATTTATATTTTATTAGTATTCTAAAAATTTTATTAATGTTCTTTAGATTTTCTTAAAATTTTATATTATTTATTTAGTTAATATTTAAGTAATATTTTACTATTTATACTAATATTTTATTAATATTATTGTTATAAATAAAATATTAAGATTATTAATTTTTTATCTCAAATTTATTAATATAATTTAATTTGCAATAGTAGATTTAATTTAATAGTATTTATAATATTTAAATCACAGCCACAGTTAATTTTATGGTCAACTTTTTCACTTACACTTTTACATTACCAACCAAACACTGTAAAACACAATATACTTTACCATTTACACTTTCACTTTATCAACCAAACACCATAAAACACAATATATTTTCTCTGCTACAGTTCACTTTTTTCATTCTCATTTTACGACTTACGACTTGCGACGTTTTGCAACGAAACAAACAGGCCCTTAGTTTCATTAGATGTGGCTTAATTACGATGAGTTTGGATTTATTTTAATTTTTAGATGTTGTCACGCCCCCTTTTCAAATATATAAGAGCGATGACGTGTTAAGAATCGACGACGCATATACGCATGAAAAATACCCCGCGTATATGCGTTAAGCCTCAGTACAGGAAATAAATACATTATACACAAATATTCCAGTATTAAATAAGTACAAGAATAACTGCAAAAGTGTCAGTGATTATATAAATATGAAAATAGGGATAAATAAAAAAGGAAAGACAGAATAATAAAGATACCTGTGAATAATACAGGTGATGAGTCTCCTATTTGTTTCCCGTGAAATATTGGGTACTACGATATCTCGGCTCTCCGACTTGGAGTTTGCATGCCCAGTTTGAAGATCCGAGATATCGTAGTACCTGATATTTCACGGGATACAAATAGGAAACTCGTCACCTATATTATTTACATGTATCTTTATTATTTTGTCTTAATTTTTTTATTTATCCATATTTCATATTTATTATGATCACTGACCCTTTTGCAGGTATTCTTGTACTTATTTAATGTTGAAATAGTTGTGTATAATTATTTATTTTCCTATATTGAGGCTTAGCACGTATACGTGGGTATTTTCATGCGTATATGTGTAGCGTATATGTGTAGCAGACTCTCGTCGCATCCTCGCTATTGTACATTTTGAGAAGCAAGACGTGATAGATGTGGCTTATGAGTTCTCTGCTTGCACCTAAAGGGTATTTGTGTCTTTATAATACCAACGAACCAAATTACATATTTGCAACGAGTGTCAATATTTAAACTCAAAGAAGTAATAAGTAGCCCCAGAAAATATATTAAAATTTACTTAGACAGTTTTACCCTCAAATAAAAAGTTCAAAATATAAAATAACTTTTCAAATATTACAACTTTACCATAATAATTAATTAGTATACTCATATAATTAGTAAGGACACCCAGTCCCTATAATTTAATTCTTCAACCTCAAAACTCTTTCTATTACTCAACCCATAAATCCTACAAATTTTAGGCTCATCCCCCTTAAAAAAATCACCCACCTTTTATTTCAGACTGCTATGGACAAGCAAAAGACAACTTGAGAGTATTACAACAGTGAAAAGTTGAGTTTCTACGTTGAAATTATTTCCCTCAAGGTCTAGAATCAAAAGCATAGGCGTGTGAAAATGTGCTGTTTTTGAGTGATTGACATATTTCTACGCTCCCGGCTCCTGGTTTCCCTGGCTGTAAAGAGAAGTGCTTATATTACAGTCATGCACGGAATGCGAAGCACAGAAGAATAAGCATGATTCATTTGGAAGATGGCAGTAGCAAAGTGATGTCATCGTGTTGCTCGGAGCAAGCAGCACATCCCATGCGCAATGTTATCAGACTTTATCTGTGCCGAGTTTCTTCAAGATAGCAGTCTTTGATTCAGTGAAGAGCATAATGAAGACGCAAGATAGGAGTCGTCTCAATTCCACAAGCCACTAGATGCACACTAGATGTAGATCTTTATTATCAATTGTTAAAACTGGGGCATTGAAGTTTGTCTACTTGCGTTCAAAATTACGCTGAGCTTCAACATTCATACATTGATTTCATCCTGAAACTTAAAACTCGAGATTTTCCACAATCTACTCATGTTCTTCTACTTATAAACTTGAGATTTTTCACAATCTACTCTTATACTTCGACAACAAGTTATCTCAATTTCCTTCTTGGCTATTTAACTCGCTGCAACGCTATGTAAATGTTTATCTTGGAGAACAAAAGGAAATAAGTAGCATCATAGTTTTCAGTTCATTCCGGAAGATGTGATTCCAGCAGCCTGAGAATAAGAAGTTTTCAAGCTTCATCAAAGAACTTTTGTTTGTTTTTCAAGGAATGAAGTCTCAGATAAATCATTACAAAAATGTTGAGACAGATTCTGTAGGACATTGTTAGCTAATTCTGCTCCTTAATAATCTGCTCAAGCTTCACTTCCTCTTCCTCGACGATTCTGAGTTCTTTCGTACATACATTAAGTTTCTTAATGTTGGATTCTTGGACATGCTGAGGAGCTTTGTCTTTGTAACCGGCAGCGTTGGCTATTTGTGCGAGGTCTGACTGCCGCCTGCAGGAAGTAGCAAATGAAACGATTAGAACAATAAACTTATCTTTGACTCTATTTAATAGATTATTAGAAGGGAAAATTATGTTTAGGTCACTGGATAAGAAAATTTCTGTAAAGAACTCCTCCCAGTTTGAAAACCTGTGAATAAGTCACCAAATACCACTTTATATGTGCCTGGATCTTTATGTATTCCTACAATCATCATGTGGGTCATTTGGTTGTTGAAAGTCAAAATTACCCCTGGGTCAGATGTGCTATCAAGTCTCCTCTTTTTAAAAAATTAACAGAGAGAGAGAGAGAGAGAGAGAGAGAGAGAGAGAGTTAAGAAGAGAAGAAGAGGAGTGTTAGAAGTTTTCCTTATTTTTAAAGAGAAGATGATGGTCTAAGAAAATCCAATTGAGTTTGAGAAGATGATGGTTTGAAGCAAAAGAAGCAAATTAAAGTGAAACAGTTTCCTTTTCAGTTGTCAGATTCCTTTCAGGAGGAGTATGAATAGGATTCAATTCTTTTTATTGAAGATTTATTTTTAAAGATTAAAAAGTTTAGAATCTTTCTAGCTCAAGAATATCAACTCTTAATAGGATTAATCAAGATTCTTCAAGTATCAAATGATCAAGATCATCTAATAATCCAAATAGAATTTGCATTGTAAAAAGTTGTAACCCAACATTGTAAATTAAAGCAGAAGAGTAGAAGAAAGTTGTGGTAAAAATAATGTAAGACACTAAAAAGTCAAGAAGGTCCTAAAAATTAAGAAAGAGAGGAGTAAGGTGAAGATACATATAGAGAAAATATACTCTTGTAATCTAGGTGTAGATTCAAGGGGAAAGTGAATACTCTTGTGTCATCAAAAGGAAAGTTAGATCTCTTTATATCAACTTTATCAATAAAGCTCTCTTAAGTTCTCTTATTGTGAAGGTAGACCAAGTTTGAGTCAAATCACATTAAATTGTGTGTGTTTCTTCTTATATCTTTTAATATTCATCTTGTATGCTAGAGGTAATTGATCACCAGGAGTGCTTGAGGTCATCGGTGGGGATTTCGTATTTCCCAACTATTGGTATCATAATAAGTATGGTATCTCAGGTTATACACGCAATAATTGGTATCGAGCATATCATTTTCATTACAACAAGAAAGAGAGACGAGATTAAGTGGAACCTCCCCCGCCTGTGAGATCTGTCCTCGACGCCCAGATCCGGCCTCATCTTCATGCTCGAGCTTCACCGCCGACGAAATCTCCCTACTCGAGCTCCCTCGCAGGCAGATCGCGCCCGGCGACCTCCCCTACTCGAGATCCCGCCCGCTACCTCCCCTGCTCGACAACGACCTCCCCTACTCAACACAATATTATGCTGCTTTTTTGTGAATTTTTGATTTTGTGATTCTTGTGATTTTTTTGATAAGTTTGTATTTTTGTGATAATCAAATTCAGCATAATTTTGTGTTTTATGTAATTAATGAGCAAAATTTGATTTTTTTAAGTTTGTAATTCATGATCTAAATTCGAATTTGATCATTTTTCTATTTTTATGTAATTTTTCTTACGAATTTTGATGAAGAGTGATGAATTTGTGATGAAATTGTTATGAATTTGTGGTGATTTTATTATTTATGATGAATTTAAAATTTGTGATGAATTTTATTTTTTTGCAAACAAATTTCAGAGTCTGGGGACAAAAATTGAATGTAATGAACAAATATTTCAATAAGTGGACACAAATAGTCAAAAGTGGATAGAAATTTAAGCAGAAGGATTCTATTTTTGTAATTTTGTTATTTGATATAATTTTGTAATTATGAGTTAGAGGAAATTTAATGTAATTTTGAAATTTTTATGTAATTTGAGGTAATTAGATTTGGATTTTGTAATGATTATAATTAAGTTGTTGATTTTGATGTAATTTTGCTCATGAATTGTTTAGAAGGTGGACAGAATAGTCACAAGGTGACAGAAATACTAGAGTAGGTGGATAAGATATTAGAATAAGTGGATAGAAAATTAAAGAAAATGGACAAAAATTTATTGAAGGTGGACATAATTTTTTGGACGGTAGAAAAAGTGGAAGAATGTTAGACAAAATAACTTGAATTCAAGCCATTAATAGACTTACATCATTACTGAATTTAGTATAATATATACATTACTTACTTAAATTTAAAAAAATAAAAAGTACAAACAAATAAGTGAAAAATAAATAAAAAATATTAGAATAAGTGGACATAATATTAGATAGTGGATAAAATATTTGAAAAGGTAGACAAAATATAAGAGGTGGTAGAAAAAATATAAGAGAAGTAGAACAGAATTTTGGACAAAATCGAAAAACTAAATAGGTGTACAAAATATTACAAAAAAGGGACAAAATATTTGAAAAGGTGGACTAATCGTTGAGAAAGTGGATAAAATACTAGAGAGTATGTAGCCAGAATATTAGAAAATGTAGATAAAATATTAGAATATTAGAAACTTTGTATAAAATATTAGAAAAATTGGTCTCAATTTTGAAAAAGGTGGACAGAATTGTAGAGAAGGTTGACAAAATTTCTAATATTCTAATTAAGCAGACATATTTTTATTTTTGTAATTTTGTAATTTGATGTAATTCTGTAATTATGAGTTAGAGGAAATTTAATGTAATTTCAATTTTTTATGCAATTCAGGTAACTTGATTTGGATTTTGTGGTTATTTTGATGTAATTTGATGATTTTGATGTAATTTTGCTCATGAATTGTTTAGAAGGTGGATAGAAACAGTCACAAAGTGGATATAAATACTAGAATAGGTGAACAAAATATTATAATAAGAGGATAGAAAATTAGAGAAAGTGGACAAAAATTTGATGAAGGCGGACGGGATATTAAAGAAGGTGGGCAAATTTTTTTAGAAGGTGGACAAAATTGAAGAATGTTAAAAAAATAGGCTTGAATAAGTCCTTAATATATCATTATTGAATTTAGTATGATATATACATTACATATTTAAATTAATTAAATAAAAAAAGTAAAAACAAATAAGTAAAAAAATAAATATTTTTTTTAGAATAAGTGGACAAAATATAAGAGAAGTTGGACAAAATATAAGAGAAGGTGTGGACAAAATTTGTACAAAATTGAAAATTTAAAATAGGTGTATAAAATATTAGGAAAAAGGGATAGAATAATTGAAAAGATGGACAAAATATTAGAGAAGGTGGACAAAATCATTGAGAAAGTAGATAAATACTGGAGAGTATGTGATCAGAATATTAGAAAATATGGACTTAATATTAGAATATTAGAAACTCCGAATAAAATATTAGAAAAATTGATCTCAATTTATAGAAGGTGAATAGAATTGTAGAGAAGGTTGAGAAATCAGTCACAAGGTGAACAAAATATTAGAGTAGGTGAACAATATATTAGAATAAGTGGACAGTAATTTAGAGAAAGTGGACATAATTGATGAGAAGGTGGACAAAATATTAAATAAGGTGGATAATATTTTGAGAAGGTGGACAGAATTGACAGAATATTAAACATAAAAATCTTGAATTCAAGTCATTAATAGACTCATATTATTATGTAATAAGTAGTAGATATATTTTTAGTATAATATATATATATATATATATATATATATATATTTAAATTAATAAATAAAAAATCAAATAAGTGAAAAATAAATAAATAAATATCATATGTTATGAATAAGTTGCTAGTAAATAGCTAACGAAATATATCAGGAAATCCTTTTAAATCATCTGCGGGGCGAGTGGATGGTTGTACTGCAATAGAGGTATGTATTGTTAGGAGAATAAAATAATACATTATTAAGAATATAGTACATGGATTAAAATTGGAAGGAGTTGAATCCTGTGGTTGTGATTCGAAGAGTCATTCGATCGCTTTGTATTACATGATCATATGCTGCTTCAGTGAAGATTGGATCTTTAGTTATTTCAAGACGATTTTTGGAGTGAGGACATACTCTTTGAGAAAACCTTATTTACGAGCTCCTCCACGTATTTTCAGAGGGCTCAACAGTGGATGCACATATATAACATACATTGAGGTGCAGAGGAAAAAAATTAGGGAAGGGTGGAAAAAATTTTTGTATATTTCATGACGGATTCCGTAACGAGGATATACTTTTTGAGGAAACCTTATTTTACGAGCTACTCTAGGTATTTTAGAGGGCTCAACATTGGATGCTCATATATAACATATATTAAGGGTGCGGAGGGAAAAAAATTAGGGAAGGGTGGGCAAAAACATAGCCTCAAAGTGAAAAAAAATATTACACTGCAAAAAATTATCAATAAAAAAAATTTACCCCACCTAAGGTGGACAGAATTTAAATAAGAATGAAAGAAAATATAGCCTACTACAGGTCGCTGCCATCAATTTCATACTTCATGAAAAGGACAAAAGTAGAAAACACATCTGAGGCCAACTAAGAAAGAGTAATAGAGCAATACGAAATATAATGTGTCATGTATTAACATGTGGTTGGGCCAGAAACCCAGAGTGAGTGAAAACTTGGTCAAGAAAATTTTTTTTTCCACAGCGTTTCAAACTGCGGAGAGTTTTTCATAAGACATTCTTATTCAGGAACCTAAAGACAATTTTCTCTTGTTAGAATGACATTCTCTAAGTGTACAGAGCACAGCAAGAAAATCTCCTACTTCAAGCACAAGATTACACTTTGCAGAAAACATTGCCCATGAACATCTTTCCTTCGTTTCTCCAGTTAAGCTACTAAAAGTAACAATCTCTCATTCACCACAGCGAGATTTGAGTATGGTGGCTCTGTCCAAGTGAAGCTACTTTGCCTCCCCTTAAGGCCTAGCTGCTCAGTCGCCTCCCTTGGGGCCTAGCTGCTCAGGTCGAAATCCCGGTTCTATCATTGAATATTTCCTAAGGTAAGATGATATTTATCTGGTAGTTGGACGACTAATGAAAGATCCACCCGATACTGCAATCATCTCCTAACATGGGATCTGAATACGAAACAATGTGGGGTATGCAAACAAGTGATAAGAATTGGTGTCAACAGAGAGAGGGAGGGAGGGGGAGAAACAGGGGTTTGAGATGGAAAAAGAGAGGAGAGAATTAATTTAAATTGAGGGGTCTAACTGATTTTTAGACTTAAATGAGTGTATAAAATATAAAAATATTTTAAGTAATTTCTATTTACTAATTTAGTGAATCGACTAACTAATAGATTTACCTATTAAAATGGATACAAGTAACCGCACTCATTAGCAACATAAGTTAAATCACAATGACATGAAAAAGTACAATAAAATGAGGAGAAATATACAAAATTTCAAAGCATAAGGGTATATTTACAAACGTTCAAAAACAATAAGCAGGCAAAGAAGAAGAGAGTTGGCGACGCGACTTTATAGAGTATATCTCCTGTCAAAATTCCATTTTGATGAAGATGTGTTTAGTTGCGACAACGACGATAAGTGGTGAAGAAGAGAAGAAGAGCTCCCCTTTGAGAGGTGAAGGATGCTGCTGCTACGTTGAGGAAAGCAGTGCTTTATAGTGCTCAGGACGAAGAAGCGAGAAGAAGAGAACAATTGAGAAGAAGAGAGGATCAGAAGGACGAGGGGAGACAACAAATCGAAGTTGTGAGATTATAAAGGCCAAAAGGAAGAGCAAGGGGAAGACAACGTGTGAGTGGTCGTGGCATGAGATGTGAGCGTGCAGTGTTTACGTGGCTGTTCAATCTGCATGCCTTTTGAGGGGAGCCCGTAACGCTCCCGCAGATGAAGAACTCACCGTTTGCCTCTCGGATTTTGGCCGTTTCACATGAATCCATAGTAGGATCGGGTCCTAAAATTTGGGTTTCGGGTCTGGGCATATCGTAGCAGTCGGCCCAATAAGTTTCAGGGTCTATAATTTCAATAACTATAAAAATAATTACAAGTTTTAATGCCACGTACTTGACTGGCTCATTTTTTCTTTGCATATAGAAGAATTATTAACACTATGAGAAAAGATAAAAAAAAAATGGGAAATAAATCCCCGATATTTTCTTGAGCAAAATTGATGTATACATCACTGTACACACTAATGGAGTTTGAATACAAGAGAACATCATGATTGTAGGCTATGCTTACATTCCCCGAGAGGTCATTAACTTTACAAATAAAACGAACATAGGAAACACATAAAATGACAAGGGTTGATCATTTCAGATTGCTTTCAATACAGCAAGGTAAGATCGGGCTCATCAACAAATTCTGTTATCTGGAAGGAGTGATCACTTGCTGCTTTCTCCAAAGCAATCTTGTCAGGCAAGCTAGAGGTTACAATGTCAGGATAAAGTTTCCGGTGCTCTTGCTCAATGATGCCCCTCCCTTGATCAAAGCTGATAACCAGTCTTGCACCTACGAAGGATATTGTTAGTATGGCATAACAGTGAAGCCTGTTGTCTGAACCTAAGGTAGTTGCTGGCAAATCACAAACCAGGATAAATGAAGATTTTGATATAATTTAACATTTGAATATATAAAACCACACACACACACACACACACACACACACACAGAGAGAGAGAGGGGGGTGGGGGGGGGGGGGTTGTATTCTCGAGTTTTAGGAGGTTTTTTGAAAATTCGTGCAGTAAATGCCAAGGATTTGGCGAAAAGGCATTGTCTTCATCGTCATTCTACAAAGTTCAAGGTAACATTGCGGTCATTGGCACAAGGCCATCCTTTACGGAAAAAGGTGCAGAGCTGACAGCTTACTAGATCCCTCTCTCTCTCTCTCCTCTCTCTCTCTCTCTCTCTCTCTCTCAACACACACACACACACACACACACACACACAGAGCATCTATATTTAATGTTAAGCTTTGACACTGTTGCATGATTAAGAAAATATCTAATACAAATAGAGAAACGCATTAAGAAAGAATGATCAGAGAGAGGGCACAGTATATACATTATACACAGATGGTCCAGACGGGCAAGTAACCAAACTACATATCCCTCCCAAGGAGGAAAAAAATGAGGATAGTTTAGCTGCAAGCAGAAAAAGATGCTCAACATGAAACGTGCTTGACATTTTCAACATTCTACTATTGCATCAAGATTATTATTTTGGTTCCAAAACTTCTTATTCCATTCACCAAGACTCCCACTAAGTTACGGCTAATACATAAGCCAGCTATAGGACAGCAGGAACTTGCAAACCATTCTAGAAACAGGATTGAAAGGTTGAAGGATCCAAACAAATCATATGACAGCTCCGATTCGATTCTAAGATAACGGCATCAAGCTGGCTGCAAAGTAGATATTGTTAGCGTTTTGAGTGTCTCATATTCATTAGAAAAGAAATCAAGTTAAAATGGAGGGGTTACAAACTTCAGAGATCGAGAACGGACATGCACGAACATGTACGAGAAGTTGTGCACATGATAAGTAGACTCATATCCAGTATAGTCGACTTATGACACAGATTAGTCGACTTATACCTTGCAATACAGACGACTATTTGCAACAGAGAGTAGTGGAACTCAGTTAGTCAACTTATACAGTTTATTAATCGACTAATGAGCAGGTTAGTTGACTTACTAGTCAGAGTAGTTAACTAATCGATGGTTTTTGGCAATTTTATTTCGGGCTCTGACTCCAGTTCGAGTTTAATTCGAGTTTTCTTTCTCTCTAAGGCATTGTCCTTCGTATTGATGGAGTTTGTGTTGGACTAGAATGAGAACCTATGAGTCTATATAAGCCTCTTGGGGGGCCTTTGAAGGCAAGTCAAGTACAAGTCAAATATTATTGAGAGTTTCCACCTTTGAGAGTTGTGTGAGAGAGAATTCTTGTAATTCTTATTATTTTTTCTGTATCTTTCAATAAAATTTTGCCTCTCCTCCCCATGAACGTAGGCACTTATGCTGAAGTACGTTAAATCTGGTGTTCTTGTGTTTGTGGTGATTAATCTTTATTGTTTGATAGCGGTAGATAGCTTCCATGTTTCCATTGCCGGCCATCTCAGTGTCCTCTTTTGTTGTGTCAGGCGTTTCGCAACAATTGGTATCATAGCGATGGCTAGTAAGACGACCACTAAAATCAAGTTCGAGGTGGAGAAATTCGACGAGAAGTCCAACTTCTTATTGTGAAAGATGCGAGTAACGTCGTTGCTCGTAAAAGAGGGTATCCGCAAGGCCCTGCTTGGTGTTGAGAAGAAGCCATCAAAGATGGAGGATGATGACCGGAACATCAACTTTCGCTCCAAGGGACAATCATACTATGCCTATCAGATGGGGGCCTCTACAACGTCATGAACGAGAAGACAACTGCTGGACTTTAATGTAAGCTGGGGAGCTTTTACATGACGAAGAGTTTGTCGAACAAGCTCTTCATGAAGAAGCAGTTATACAACTTCTGGATGAAGGAAGGTTCGCCTATTCCACAACATCTAAATGCTTTCGATAGGATATTAAGCGACTTGTTGGTTCTAAAGGTTAAGTTAGAAGAAAAGGACAAAGCTCTTCTGTTACTCTTCTTTTCCATTAAGTTATGATCACTTGGCAACCACCATCGTGTATGGTAAGGAGACCTTAGAGTAAAAAATACCAGACAAATGCTCCAGAACAACGAGCTGATGAAAAGGACAGATTCACAGAGGATGCCTCAAAATTGGTTGTCAAAGGCCAGAGGGAGAGATCAAAGAGTAGGAGACCCAAAAAGATCCATATGCTTCTAGCAGTAACGCTTGATACTACTGCAGGAAACCATAGCACATCAAGAAAAATTGTATGAAATACAAGGAGAGAAGAAATGTGATAAAGATTCTGACGGGGCTAGTGCCATTGGAAAATCAAAGCAAGCCGATGTTGTTGAATAGCATGTGAGAATTAATGTGATGTCCTGACAGCTCAGTCAGAAAGAGAAAAGTACTCTGATGCTTGGTTACTTACTCGGGGTGCAACATACCATATGTGCCTAAAAAGGGAGTGATTCAATACACACAAGCCTTTCGTGTAGGTTTTGTCCTGATAGGTAATGACATTGTGTGCAAGAAAGTTGACATTGACAATATCCGTATGAAGATATTTGATGGATAAGTTAGAACCCTCACGAACCTGCATCACGTTCTGAATCTAAGGAGAATCTTCTCTCGTTGGGAGCTTTAGAAACTCAATGGTGCAAGTTCTCAAGTGCAATGTAGGTGTTAAAGTTACCAAGGCCTCCGTGACAATTCTCCAAAAGAACGAATTGTAAACTTGTATAAGATGATTGGAAGTGTTATTGTTGAAGGCGCTTCAATAGCAACGGAGGAGGATACTATAAGACTTCGGCATGCTTTTTGGACACATGGGCGAGCGAAGTCTTCAAGCCGTACACAACAAATATGCTCTACTAGGTATCAAATATTGCAAACTCGGTCTTTATAAATTTTGCATCATGAGTAGACAATATAGAGTAACTTTCTCTACATCACAACATAAGACAAAGGGCTTGATAGATCTCATTCACAAGGATGTGTAAGGACCTTCACCAACAGCATCCATTAGGGGTACAATGTACTATGTCACGTTCATAAATTTCTCTAAGAGAGTTCGGTTATACTTTTTGAAACAGAAATCAGAGATATTTCAGAAGCTCAAGGAGTGAAAACTATGATAGAGAATCAAAGGGGACAAAAGGTGAAAGTTTTGAGGTTCGATAATGGAGGCGAGCATACCTCCGCTGGCAGATAAAGGCATCGAACACCAGTTAAGTATTCCAGGGCGATCAGAACATAATAAAGTAGCAGAGTGCATGAATCAGACATACAGAGCGTGCCCACAGTATCAGGTTACAGGCTGACATGTTAGAATGATTTTGAGCAGCGGTGGTGAGTCATGCATGCTACCTGGTAAGCAGATCAACATCTACAGCTATTAATCTTCATATTCCAGAGGAGATATGGCAAGGAGAGTTTGTGGATTATTCAACCTTATGGATTTTCGGTTACCCAGTGTATAGTATGGTTGATACTCAAAAAATAAACAAACTTGAGTCCAAGCCTAAGAAGTGCATCTCCATCAGGTTCATCAAAGGAGTTAAGGATTTCAGATTTTGAGATCTCGAGACAAGGAGCGCTTTTACCAGCAGAGATACGGTCTTGACGAAGAATCAATGTTGCAAGAAAGGTCAGAGACAGAAGATAAAGCGCAAAGTGGAGCTCCATACTGTTCAACAGACACTCATGTAAAGAGAGTTGAGTTCTCAGATGGCTCTAAAAGGCATGATGAGTCAGATAAGAATTCCTCAGATTCATATGGAGACGAGTAGAATGCTACTCAAGAGCAACTAGACAGTTGAGCCAGTCATTCAGAGTTTCGGTATCACCAACAAGATATGACTGAAAAGATGATTATGTCTCATTCGCATTAGTAAAAGAAACATGAGATCCTGACAGCTACAGAAAGGCGATCGAGACAGATGACCACGACAAGTGGATTACAGCCATAAAGCAAGAAATAGTCTTTGGATAAAAATTAAATATGGAGTTAGTTGATCTTCCAAATGACTCCAAAGCAATAGATTGCAGATGGGTCTTTCGCAAAAAGAATAATGAGCAGTACAAGGTTGCGAAGGAA
Organism: Agave tequilana; assembly: GCA_038442645.1. Classification (NCBI taxonomy): domain Eukaryota; kingdom Viridiplantae; phylum Streptophyta; class Magnoliopsida; order Asparagales; family Asparagaceae; genus Agave; species Agave tequilana. The sequence continues at coordinate 1,250 of JAVJIF010024757.1, read as the reverse complement.
TATGCTCAAAAGGAGGGTATTGACTACAATAAGATCTTTTCTCCTGTAGTTAAGCGTACGTCTATGCAGAAATTATGGCGATAGTCACTCATTTTGATCTAGAGTTGGAATAGTTGGATGTCAAAACAACGTTTCTGCACAATGAGCTAGAAGAGAGGATATACATGAAGCAACATGAATGATACATTCAGGAAGGTTAAGAAAACAAGGTGTGTCTTCTCAAGAAATCCCTCTATTGACTTAAGTAGTCTCCTAAGCAGTGGTACAAATGGTTCTACTCTTTAATGATCAAAGCCAGATACACCCAATATGAGTATGACAATTGTGTCTATTTCAAGCAGAATTATGATCCACATATTTGTTGCTGTATGTGATTGATATGCAGACTGTTGCGAGAAATAAGACACATATTGAGAAGATTACAGTTTAGCTAAAAAGAGAATTAGACATGAAAGATTTGTGAAAAGCCAAGAAGATTTTATGTATGGAGATAACTCGAGACAAAAGTTCATGCAGAGTTTAGCTATCCTAGGAAAACTATGTTCTCAAGGTGTTGGAAAGATTCAACATGACAGAAGCAAGACCGGTCACTACTCTTTTGGCAGATTTCTTCAAGTTATCCTCCAAACAGTGTCCACAATCACCGAAAGAGTAGAAAGAGATGTCTCGAGTACCATATGCTAGTGCAATGAGATTACTCATGCACGTTATGGTTTGCATTAGAGTTGAGTTAGCCTATGCAGTTAGTACAATAAGTCGGTTCACGCTAAATCAAGCAAGCAACATTGAAAAGTAGTGAAGTTGGTACACGATATCTACGAGAAACTGTGAGACAAAGCTTGGTGTTTTAGAGATTGAAGACGAGAAAGCTTAAAGTATTTCAAGGCTATGTTGATGCAGATTATGCATGATATCTTGATCAATGAAAATCTATGACGTGTTATATACTTACAGTAGTTGAGTACACTATTGTTGGAAGGGAGAGTTGCAAGACAGAGACGGATACATGGCTGCAGTTAAGGCATCAAAAAAAGCTTTGCGGTAAAAGGATTGGTCGAGACATTTTGCATCATACAAGATTCAGTTTCGGATTCATTGTGACAATCAAAGTGTTAATCTTTTAAGAATCACAGGTATCATAAGCGAATAAAGCACATCGATGTGAGATATCACACAATCTGATCGACTTGGTGAACATCAGTACAAAGAAGAATTCAAGGGGCATGATGACAAAGACCATCCTGATAGAG
>JAVJIF010024756.1:0-63941 GCA_038442645.1 Agave tequilana | reverse complement strand
CAGATGGAATATCGTGACCACCTGATCATCTCTGAAGGAGTACTGTTTCGGAGGGAACTTAGGCTCCTGGCTATTGACGCCGCTCTTCTTGGCTTTGACTGCAGGTCTCCCGAAAGTTCCACAGACATGATTTCCTTCCCCTTAACTTGGGAGGACTGTGGGAGATCGCTACGCCCTTGTTGTCGCGCCCCATTTGCTTCTAGGGACGGATGGCTCGAACTTCTTAGCCGACTTCTCGGCTATCTCAGCTTGTTCGACCAATTCCTTCCAAGTATGGGCTTTAACAGCCCCCATGCGGACTTCTACTTGATCCAAGAAGTTGTGCCTGCATGTCTGTAAGAGCATGGGTTAATGGCATCCCTGCCGGGCACATCAGAGATAGATTTCTGAACCGCTCAATGTATTCACGGACAGATTCGCCTTTCCTCTGCCACAGTAGAAAAGGAGCTTGTCCATGGTCACTTCGGTGTCATCCTCATAGAAGCGAGAGAGGAACCGAGTTTCCAGGTCGACCAGGAATTGATAGAGCCCTGAGGAAGGCTTCGGAAACTAGTCGAATGCCACCCTTTCAAGGTGCTAATGAACAGCCTAGCCATGATGGCATCGTTACTTATAACATTGCCGGTCTGAGACCGGAAGTAATAGATGTGCTGATTTGGCGAGCTCTTACCATCATACGTGTGCAACGTTGGTGGCTTGAATTCGGTGGATATGGCACCGAATCTCACTCCAGTGGTAAGGACGAACTGCCCTACTTTCTTTAATTCATCCCTCTGAGCCAGGGATGAAATTTGAGCTTGAAGGCCTTTAAGGACTTCGGCATCCAGGGAAGAGCCTCCCTTAGATCTCTCTGTCTTGGGCGGGTCATTGCTGAGATGTCCCTCCTCGTCATGATTACTCCCGGTATCATCATTCCGGTTGCTGAGGAGCTGAGCGAGTATCTGTTGGATATTGTCCAGGGCCTCTTGCTAAGTTCTAGAGGTCTGCTCCTGAGCTTTCAAACGCCGACGAAGGTCGTCATTGGCGTTATCGGCCATATTGACCGATGCTTTGTCCGTCCGTATAGAACTGACTGTTGCTGAAGAGGCATACCCGCTGTCTTCATCTTCTCCATCAGATGATTGGGGTGATCGCCTGGACTGTGGCGAGATAAGGGCCTTTGAGGAAGAAGGCTGCTCATAGTTATAGGGTATTGCCACCCTAGACCTGGTGTTTCGGAAAACACCTTCTTCGCGCACCAAGACTTCACCTAAGCCTGGGCAGTAATCTGGATCTGGGGAGCCGAAAGGGGTATCGTCAGATGCTTGACTTCCTCTGCGCGGTTCTCGCCCCTTCGGTCATGTTGACGGATGCAGAGGCTGGATCTGGTGACCCGCTCCTTCTGAGATGCTCCATTGGGATGCGCGCAGACAGTCGATCAAAGACTGATCGCTAGTATGGAGAAACGGCGAGGGTCGGTCGTAACTGACACTGCATAGAATGGACCATCACCAACTGGCATCCACTTCGTCGACAACAGGAGGAAGTAGTCTGGAAATGCTTCGATCTCCGCTTGTCCGCCAAGAATTCTCGCAGGTCGGCCCTGTAGGGGCCTGAATAATCTGGTATATGGGACAACGCATCGTTCCCCTTATTCCTGCGGAAAAGATTAGCACCGAATAGTGCTCTGGTTCTAGCCTCGCGGCTGTAAACCCGATGAGTACGCCGAGGTACAATAGCCTCGCTTGTGAGGACAAGGCTAGCAATAGACATTGCTGCTCTAGGCGACGGTATGATTGCCGTCTTGACTTATGGTTGGCAGCATTGTTGGCGCAGGCAGGCATCTTGCCTTTTTCTTCATAAGAGGGGCGCGGCTTTGGCGTGGCTACGCCTGAAACTTCAGCAGAGGACTTCTGTTTAAGCTTCCATATTCGCTTTGGCAGAGGATGCATAGGTTCGCAAGGAACCTGAATAGCCACAAGCGGGGCTGTGGGTGCTGGCAAAATTCTGCCTCTAGTTTCTGATTTGAAACCTTGGTCATGAAGACCTTCCCGTGCTTCCGTACTCGAAGCGTCAGGCCACCCCCAGAGAGGACTTCTTCAAATCTTTTTTGATCGATCTGGATAACCAGGTTCCCAAAAAGTGCAGGCTCTGGGCTGCGGACATGTTTCCTTGTTGCGCCAGAGAACCGCGGCAGATTTGCAGAGAACCTTTTCCGTCTCCGCAGAGACTTTGCTTGAAGATTTAGCCAGAGAAGATCTGGCTGCACTGGCTTTTCTGAATTCAGAGATAGACCAGAAGGCCTGTTCGTCGCATTGCGACACTTGATTCTCAGCAGAGGAGAATACAGTCCCCAGCAGAGTCGCCATCTTGTTTTCCATTAATTTGCAAAAGGGGAAAACTTACAAATAAAAGTTTGAGGAGCTAAATTACAAGTATTCTTAAAAAGATTACAAGTAGATCTCCTCAGAGATTCTGGAGAAGTGTGCCGATAGGAGTCTGGTCAGCGCGCGACCACTTTGTCCCTTTGACGATGCGAGCGATGAGATTCCCTTCTCGCCTGGTTCCGGGAATCAGAGAATAGAGGGTTGGTAGAACCCTCTTGCTGCTTCTCAAAATCGCCTTCAATTAGGAATTCCTTCTCGCCTGGTTCGGAGATTCCTTGAGAAGAAGGACGATGATAGGGTATCAACACCTGGATAGAGAAAGCAATTCTCTAAAAGGTCTCTGAATTCGAGAGCGCACGGTGCTTTGTGAAGAAGCCTCTGTTGAAGAAGTCGATTGATCGATCCTCGTGATCAGAAAGCGATTGATGGCTCGATCTCCTCCCCTTGTACCCCTGGCGGGCTATTTATAGGGAGAGTAAGGGTATAATCGTCCCCTTGAAGATATGGAAACAGATTGAACCGAACCTGTTTGAATCTGGAAAGTAGCCTTACTGCGAGGCTAGAATAGCTTCCGCGGAGCTAGAAAAATGGCAAGTCGGTTAATCTTTCCGATTTGTTATGATCCTTTCCATATCGTTGAAGGATTTCCTCTGATCCTCTTACTCGTTTCAAGAGAGTCAAGAGATTGCGGCAATCACCTGCCATATTTGAATCCCGATTGGATTTGATTTGCTTAGATCCGATCTCATCAGGAGATTTGATTGGTCAAAGGTTGACCATAGCAGGCTGATAGCGGAGCTGCCCGCTTTGAAGCTCATAGCGGAGCTAGAGGCAATTCCTAGCGAAGTCCGAAAAGAGGCTTTTTGGCGAAGCTGTCAGTTAGCTTCCTGGCGATGCTCTGGATGATGTTAGCCTCTCAAACGAGGCTATCTCCTTGGGCTAATGTAATGCTATATGCTAGCATTTTAGACCTGCTGAGGTCTGTTTAGAAACAATCCGGGTTCACTGTTCTGCTTGCTGGATCAGTGGAGTCCAAACCGCTTCCTTGTCCCTTGGAGGTGGGTGAAAACTGGTCTTCAGCTTGTCTGTCCCTTGTCTTTTGTAAATGTCAACAAGTTTAGACATCGTTCGGACCAATGAGAATCTTGTCTTTTTTAAGTGTCAACACCAGAGTCTGGCTCCTCTGGTTGCGGGATTTCATCTGTTTCCACAGAGTCCTGATACAGGAGAGAATCTGTGAAATAATTCTCGACTCCCTTGAACGGATGCCTCTCGGCAATCAACGTTCGCACCTTTCCACTCCCGTCGATGTATTTCATGACTTGGTGGAGAGTGGAGGGAACGATAGAATTACGATGAATCCATGGTCGTCCCAACAGCAAATTGTAGGAGGTGTCAGCATCGATCACATAACATGTCACCTCTGACCTTAAGTCCCCGATCTGGCATTTGAGCTTGATCTTCCCATTGGACGGGTACAATTGGCATTGAACCCGTAAATGGTAGTCTGGGTAGCGCTCAAACGGTGAGTAGGAATCCCTAGATGTTGCATGACCCGGCGAGGCATAATGCTCAATGCGGACCCGGGATCCACCTGAATGCGGCTTACTTCAGATGAACCAATATACCCTGTGAAGTACAGGGGTCGATCATGTTTCCCTTTGACCTGCATATCATCTGCTGTGAAGGTGATGCAGGGAGCATTTTGGGAGGCATGGAGGCAATCCTCTACATCTTCCTCCTGTGGTCCAATCGGCACTTGGGTCATGAAAACCTCAGCATTAGCCAGGGCCTCTTGTAAAGCTTCTCTGGTTGACTTCGATAGCCTGAGGAGCTCATAAAGAGTAATTCGGGCCGGGATATTGGCCAGTTGAGTCAGGACATCAAAGCAGTAAGGTGCTGTGGATCCTTCCGCGAGGTCTTTCGAGAGAACTTTAGAAAACCGAAGCTCCTTCTGTCTCTCCACGGGTTATTTTGTGGAGGGCTTGGCTGACTCTGTAGCGGGTTTTAGAAGAGTTGCCGCCATTTCGTCATACTTTTTCAAATATGACTGACCCGAACGAGTTTCCGCGATAAGTTGGTTGGGTTCTGTGGCCAGAGCTATTGTTTCCTCTTCTGAATCAGTCAGCGAGGGAACATCAGTTTCTGCTTCCCGAGAAGAGGCACATACCACATTACAGGATGAAGCTTTAGCTTTGCCTTTGGACTTTCTGCTGGTCACAGTGGTCCATTGCTGGCCATCCACAAGGTCGGGATGAACCCACATGACTTCTCCTCGAGGTGTGAGAACAGGTACAAGGCCCTTCTCTTGCTACTGGTGAGGGTCTATGTTGACCATTCTCAGCTCTCCTCTTGGGACAGGGACTACTCAAGAGGGTGTTGGAGGTTGTCTTCCAAACTGGAGAAATGACGTCATATTGGCTGTCACCTTCTTCTTCTCTGGACGGAGTTTTAATACCTCTGCGTCAATCAGAGCCTGAAGGATGTCTTTGAAGACATAACAGCTCTTGGTGGGGTGTCCCAGCATCCTATGATACAGGCAGTAGTTGGGACTATCGGTTTTACCGACTTCTTCAGGGCGCCTAGCTTCGGGAAGTTTCAGTTTGTTGCTCTTGTTCAGTAGCTTGAACAACGAGTCAATATGTTCGTCCTTGAAGGAGTACTGCTTGCTGGCGCGTGGCTAGCTTGAAGAGCCACTTCCCTTGACCGGTTGAGGTTTGACGGGAGACTTGGTCTCTATCGCCAAGTTATCCTTCCTTTTCGCTTGGAGGGATGTGTCTGGCGCACGCCTTGTTGACCTCTCAGGTCTGGGTTTGTTTTCTTCTGCCCTAACTCGGGCGATAATTTCTTCAGCCTGTTCACCCTGTTGGATCAATTGTTTCCAGGTGCGGCTTTCGGCAACTCCTATTTGGGTGAGGAGCGAAGTTTGTAGATTGTGGAGGCATGTTTCCACCAGGGTGACCTGGGTCATACCGCTCGGACATCGGAGTGCTACATTCCGAAATCTTTCTACGAATGATTTGATGGATTCTCCCTTTCGTTGCTTGGTGGCCAAAGAGTAGGCATGGTGACCTCTGAATCGTCTTCAAAGAAGCGCGTTAGGAAGAGCTTCTCCAAATCACCCCAATTCTTAATGGAGCCTTCTGGGAGCTTCATGAACCATTCAAAGGCAAGCCCTTTTAGGGTGCTGATGAACAAATGTGCCAGTATAGCATCGTTATCTACCACATTCCCTGTCTGAGACTTAAAGTAGTAGATATGTTGGTTCGGTGAACCTTTCCCATCAAATGCTTGGAGGGTCGGAGCCTTGAACTTGGGAGGGTATGGAACAAGGTCCCACTCGGTCAGATATGGCCGGACCACTCCCGCTTCTTGCAGGCCTTTTCGGTTGGTAAGGGCCTCAAGACGTTGCTCCAATTGATTCATTCTTCTAGAATGAACCCTTCTCTGGTCTCGGTCGTCTTTTTCTTGCGACGAGGATTTAGATGAACCAGAAGTAGGCTGCTCTTTCTCCTCTATATGTACAGAAGATGAGCTTTCTCCCTCTTTTCGTTTGCCTTTAGACTTTTTAGAAGAGGCTTTGTCGATTGATTTTCTCTTGTCTTCAAGCAACTGTGCGAGCACCTGCTTGAGAGAGTCGATAGATTCTTGTTGAGCACGAATCATCTCGAATTGTTCCTTCTGGACCTGAGCTTGCTGCTCCAAGCGCCTAGCTGTCTCCTCAGGAGTGCTTGTCATATATATAAAGGCCTCCTTCTTTATAGAAGAGTTTGAAGCCTGTGACTCTGCAATAGCGGAATGCGAGTCATTTACCTCAATGCATCGGGCCAGGGCATTGTAGTTAATCGAGGGGATTGCCCCAGTCCGGGTGCGAGTGTGTCGGTACACTCCTTCCGGTTCGGTGTCAGACTCATCGGAGCTGACCGCAGGTTGCTTTCCCCTACTCCTGCTCGTCATGTTTGCAGTGAGCTCAGGATATTCAGCATCAGAGAAAATCCTCCTCCTGTGGGAACGATTTCTTTTAGCTGATCGGGGAATCAGGGTCAGCTGTCTCGCTAGAGACTGCTGGTTGGCACCTGAACTGCAACGGCATTCAGAGAGCATTGTGATAAGCTGTTCGCAGTAACATGACGAAGTGATTCGATTAGCACTTCTCTTCCTTGTCAAATAATCCCTTAGATCCGTGGGAGGGGGATCGAAGAGATTAGCCTCGTAATGTTGAGGGCGGGTGTAACGCCCCGATCCCGCGGATACGGGGACGTCACTGCGACGTATATACGTAGGTCAGAAGAAGCCCCCACGTATATACGCTAAGCTAAAAAGTACAATGAGGAAACAGAGTACAACACAAAGCGTGGTGTATACATATGCCAACTTACAAGATACAAGTACAAAGTTATACAAACTATGATAAAGTAATACACTTTACAAGTGTCATTTATCATATCCAAGTCCAAAAGGACAATATACAAAGATATACACAAGGTGCTCACGTAAGAGATGGAGACTCGTGAGCCAAAAGGAAGAGTACGGCACGGGAGGACTAGAACAGATCAACCTGTTCGCTCAGATACTCTTGGTCCTCAGTGGATGGCTCCACTTCGTTCCAAGTCTCGGAATCTGAATATGCAAATCCACGGAATCAAGACATATAATAATAAACAAGATATGGCCAAGTGGCTAAGGGACAAGAATAAGAAGACGAACAGTAATAAGTGGTATCGACTAACAAGTGATGAGAACAATATCATATAAAGTCATAAAACAATACATCTACAATTAACGTCTTATTATTACTTGTCTCATTGTGATATCTAGCTATGTGACCCAGCGTCCCAGAGCACATAGATCCATATCCCATCAAAGCAAGGGGGTTATTGGAAATCAGCGGTTGTATCGACGAACTATGTTTACAGTGGACCCGTACATGCCCGGGATAACGGTCCATGATTGTTCCGTTGCTTGTAAACGGAAGCCAGCCGTTAGGCTAAACAGTAGAGTCTTACGAATGCTCATGAGAGTCTTACGAATGCTCTTGTCATGACTTGATTCCTGAATAGGGAGCAAGCTCTCCCCTCGGTCCCTGGTGTACCGCAGGTTAGACCGGAACATGGGTTGCACAACACTTCCTAAAACCACTGTAAACACGAACACAATCGATATCCGTATGGTCTCCCCCGGACCCAATGTAAGTTGATCTATTTTATGCAAAGGTCAAGTCTATCATGCTTGGTATAAGTGATAGCATAATAAGGTGGAGATATGCAATTTAATTAACAAATCCTACATGAAAATACATGGTAACATGTCATGAAGTATAAGTCATGAGATCCATCAAGTAACCTGTCATGTAATATCAGTTATGAAGCATAAACATGAACACTGTATCACAAGTGTATAGGGGTTAAAGTCCAAAATCAGAAAAGGAAACAACTAAGTTAAATAGTCAGAATTAGTCGACTAGGTGGGAGTATTAGTCGACTAATAGGGGTCTTCAGTCGACTAATAGTCCGCAGGGGTCGACTAAAGTGGTTTTCCAGAGAGTTTGGTAGTCGACTTGGGTTGGAAGGGTAGTCGACTTGATGAACTATAAGTCGACTAATAGGTACGCAAGTCGACTAAATCTGAGATATAGAAAGTTGGGATAAATTTCCGGGACATGTTAGTCGACTAGGGTACTATGTATAGTCGACTAGAGGTCTCTGGTCGACTAATAATTTGGGATAAGTCGACTGGAGCTGAGAGTTGGTGTTTTTGGTTCAAGGAAAATTAGTCGACTAGGGGTCTAAATGTAGTCGACTAGGGTGGTCTAGTCGACTGGTAAAAATGGCTTAGTCGACTAAAACTGTGAAAATCAGAAAAACTACGTTTCAACTAAAGTGGGTTAGTCGACTAGGTCCTAGGTCAAGTCGACTAATCCTGGGGAAAACTGAGCATAAAACAGAATTTTTGATGGTTGTTTGATGGGCTAAAAATACGATTTTTATGGCACAAGTGAACATGAATGATCAACACAAGTATACAAGGAAGTAGTCTAGCCTTGGTGAGTAAATATACTCACCTGGGTAGGTTATGTGAAGCTTTACACGTTCGAAGGGATCGAGAACGACGAAAAGTGCTAAAGCGATCCTCAACGATCTTGCGGACGATCCCAATCCAACGAAGTGGTAGCTTGAGAAGGAGATGGAGACTTTGAGGAGGTTTTGGAGTTAGGGTTTGAGTTGGAGAAGTGAAAAAAGAGAAAAGAATTGTAAAGGAAGGATTTATATAGGATTTGATTTTGTAAAGGAGATGAGATTAAAGAATTGGAGAGGGGTTTTATGTAAAAAGGGGAATGGGGGTGTCTCCCTTGGCCAATGGGGGCCGGCCATGGGGAAGAGAGAGAGAGAGTGTTGCATTAATGGGGAAGGGTGTAGAAAATTTAGGATATTTTGGAAGAAGATATTTTGAGAATTTGGTGGAAGGAAAGAAGGAAAGAAAAAGAAAAAGAAAAAGGAAAAGAATTTGTAAAAGAAAAGATATTATCTTAATTTTGAAAAATGTAAATATTGAAAACACTGATTCCCGGGTTTAAATCGAGAATGCGGAAAATATTTCGGAAAATACCGAAATCGTCCGAAATTCAAATATCTCGGAACGACTCGTAAATTTTACCAAAAATCAATAATAATATATGAAGACGTATAGTGAAGTCCGTTTGAAGAAATACTTTATAGTTTTAAAACTAAAAATCCCGGAATCGGAAAAATACCGACTCCGTTGGAATTTTTATAAAATCATAAAATTCTCAGAAAAAGGACTTAGATAGGAAATATGATTCTAATCAATAAAGTCTAAAGGTTCTTCTAGAAATTCCTAACTGATTGGAAAATAAAAATCCGAGAATCGATCAGCGACACTGGTCGACACCGGTTTTGAAGAAATTCATTTTAAATTCTAGAAAATTCCAGAAAATCACATAAAATCTAATATATTGGAAAATGATATTTGGAATTGAAATCGGATAAATACGAAGAGTAAATCGAAAAATACGACTGAAAAGCTGGATACGCAACAAGGTACGTATTCTGGAAACGGGGTATTACAATCTACCCACCTTACAAAAATTTCGTCCTCGAAATTTCGTAAAGTGAAAGACAACAAGGAAGGACATGGTAAATGGAATATAACGGTAGAGGGATAGAAGGAAAGAGTCTTACCAGGTGGTAAAGAGTTGCGGATATCGCTCTCGGATGACGTCCTCTCGCTCCCATGTGGCCTCTCCTGGCACTTGGCGGTTCCAAGACACTAACACCAAAGGTATATCCTTGTTCTTCAGTGTCTTCACGCTCCTGTCCAAGATGGCCATCGGCTGCTCCTGATATGATAGATCCGGTTGTAACTCCAGTTCGGAATGATCCAAAATATGGCTGTCATCCTTCACATATCTCCTCAATTGAGACACGTGGAAAACATTATGAATCCCGTCCAACGATGGCGGTAACGCCAATCGATAAGACACATCTCCCACTCGATCTAATATCTCGAATGGGCCGATATATCTCGGACTTAGTTTCCCACGAGTGCCGAACCGGATCACTCCCTTGGTAGGTGAAATCTTCAGAAACACATGATCTCCAACTCCAAATTCCAATGGCCTCCTCCGAGAATCTGCCCAACTCTTCTGCCGACTCTGAGCTGTCTTGAGATGCTCTCTGATAACTCTGACCTTCTCTGTAGTCTGCATCAGCATCTCTGGTCCCAATAGACTCCTTTCACCGACCTCATCCCAACAGATCGGTGACCTGCACTTCCTCCCATATAGGGCCTCAAAAGGTGCCATCTTTATACTTGCCTGGTAGCTGTTGTTATATGAAAACTCAGCCAAGTGTAGATGGTCTTCCCAAGAACCCCCGAACTCAATCATGCAGGCTCTAAGCATATCTTCGAGGATCTGGATGGTCCTCTCAGATTGTCCGTCTGTCTGAGGATGATAGGCTGTACTGAACTTCAGACGAGTGCCCAGACTTTGTTGGAGACTCTCCCAGAAATGAGATCTGAATCTCGTGTCTCTGTCTGAAATAATACTGACTGGCACTCCATGCAGACGAACCACTTCCTTCATATACTTCTCTGCCAAAACCTCAGTTGTCTGTCCGACCCGGAATGGAATGAAATGGGCTGACTTGGTGAGTCGATCAATGATGACCCACACAGCATTGTTACCTTTGGGACTACGAGGTAATGCCGTGACAAAGTCCATTGTGATATGCTCCCACTTCCACTCGGGTATTGGCAAAGGTTGCAGAAGTCCAGCTGATCTCTGATGCTCGATCTTTATCTGCTGGCACACCAAGCACTTAGCCACAAACTGAGCTATCTCTCTCTTCATGGCATTCCACCAAAAGTGCTTCTTCAGGTCCTGGTACATCTTGTTTCCTCCAGGGTGTATGGAGTAAGCTGAACTGTGGGCTTCAGCCAAAATCTTCTGTCTCACTTCCCCCTGGGGAACACAAATCCTATCTCCATAGTACAAGGCACCATCCGGACGAATACAGATATCCGTCCTTAATCCAGCCTCGACTTGATCTCTGAATGTCTGAAGTCTGGGATCCTCCTTCTGAGCTTCCCTAATCTCCTCTATCAAGGATGACTGGATCTGTAAAGTCATAAGCTGCCCTGCCCTCTCAGCTCCTCGGACCACCATCAGATCCAATCGAATGAAATCTCGAATCAAGTCCTCTTGCTGAGTGAACTGGACAAGCACTCTGTTCTCTGGCATCCTACTCAATGCATCCGGGACTGTATTGACCTTGCCTGGATGATATTGCAAGTCAATATCATAGTCTGCCATAAGCTCCAACCACCTCCTCTGCCTCATATTCAGCTCTTTCTGTGAAAAGATATACTTGAGGCTCTTGTGATCTGTATATATCAGCACTTTATCTCCCAGAAGATAGTGCCTCCAAATCTTCAAAGCAAAGATCACCGCTGCCAACTCCAAATCATGAGTTGGGTAATTCCTCTCATGAGGTTTCAACTGCCTAGATGCATATGCTATAACATGATCATGTTGCATAAGTACGCATCCTAGGCCTTTACCTGAGGCATCACTAAAGATGACCATCCCTCCTCTCCCTGAGGGAGTTCTCAAGATAGGAGCTGATATGAGCTTCTGCTTCAACTGCTCGAAGGCTGCATCACACTCCTCTGTCCAAATGTACTTCTCCCCTTTCCTGGTGAGCTTAGTCAATGGAGCTGCAATTCTAGAGAAGTCCTGGACGAAGCGTCTATAATAGCCAGCTAGTCCAAGAAAGCTCTTTATCTCTGTCACTGTCCTCGGAACTGGCCACTCTCTTACTGCCTGGACCTTACTCGGATCAACTGAGACACCTTCTGCTGACACCACATGTCCGAGGAATGCTATACTATCTAGCCAGAACTCGCACTTGCTCCTCTTGGCATGAAGCTGCTCCTGCTGAAGTGTCTGCAACACAATCTTCAAGTGTTCTTCATGCTCCCTCTTGTTCTTGGAATAGATCAAGATATCGTCAATGAAAACAACAACAAACTGATCCAAGAAGGGTGAGAACACTCTGTTCATTAAGTCCATAAACACTGCAGGGGCATTAGTGACTCCGAAAGGCATTACTAGAAATTCATAATGGCCATATCGGGTCCTAAATGCCGTCTTCAGTACATCCTCCTTCTTCACCCTCAGCTGGTGATAGCCCGACTGTAAGTCCAACTTGGAGAATACACGGGCTCCATGAAGCTGATCAAATAAATCATCTATCCTGGGAAGGGGATACCTGTTCTTGATGGTGACTTTGTTTAACTCCCTATAGTCAATACAAAGTCTCTTGCTACCATCCTTCTTATTGGCCAACAATACTGGAGCTCCCCACGGTGAAGTACTTGGCCTGATCAATCCCTTATCTGATAACTCCTGTAGCTGCTTCTTCAAAACCTCCAACTCCATCGGTGCCATCCTGTACGGAGCCTTAGATATAGGTGCTGCTCCTGGAATAGTCTCGATGGAGAACTCAATCATTCTGACAGGTGGTAGTCCTGTGATCTCGGCAAACACCTCCGGGAATTCATCCCATACTGGCACCTTCTGTTTCTGAACCTCCGATGAAATGATTTGCTTTCCCTTAGTGGACTTCACTTCTCCACTAAACTGAAACTCGGCTGGAGGGGAATTCTAAACTTGATCTTCTTCTCTCTACAATCTATCACGGCATAATACTGACTGAGCCAGGTCATGCCTAAGATCACATCGTACCCCTTAGTGTCGAGCACGAGCATATCTATGGCTAAGACCTTGTCACACAGTTCTACTGGACAGTCAGTACACACTCTAGATGATAAGACTACCCCATTCCCTGTACTTATCTCCCATTTGTGGTCTAATAATCTAACAGGAATAGAATGTATAGCCACAAATTTATCTGAGATGTAACAATGGGATGCACCAGAGTCGAATAAAGCGAGAACAGGCTTTGAGTGTACTCTGATGTTACCTGTAATCACCTCCTCTGAAGTCTCAGCCTCTGCTTCCGTCAGGTTGTAAGCCTGACCTCTGCCACGCCCAGCTGCTGTCCTACCTCCCCTCTGGACTGGGCGAATCATATGCTGTGGAGGAAGGGGTGCTCTCCTCACCACTGGCCCTTGGTCCCTCTGTCCAATTGGTCCTGGCAGCACTCTCTGTCCACTGGGTCCTGGAAGTCCTGGCAAGGGCTGGTTGGCCATCCCAAATCTCCGATGGTGTGGACAAGTCTCTACTGCATGCCCTCGAGACCCACATATCAAACACAAGCCGTTTGCCCTCCGGCAATTCTGTCGGGTGTGCCCTGGCTTCTCGCAATAGCTGTAGACGGTAAGTGATTGGGCTGACTGATAAGGAGCCGGCCTGAAAGGTTGCCTCTGAATCTTCGCCGCTCTAAACGGGACTCCTCTTCCCATAGGCACAAACGGCCTCTTCATGGCCTGGTTCTCTTGCTTCCTCTGTAACACTCGTTCTACCTCTCGAGCGATGGTGAGAACCTCAGAATAGGTCTTCAACTGTTGAGGCAGCAAGGAGACCTGTAAGTCCAACTGCAGGCCCTGCTGAAACCTGCTGGCTCTATCCTCCTCGTCTGCCACCATATATGGCGCGAAGTGGCTCAGACGAAGAAACTCCGCAGCATACTGGTCTACAGACTTGTTCCCTTGCTGGAGCATGATGAATTGTTCCGCCATATCTTTCCGTGCTGTAGCAGGGAAAAACGGCTGTAGAAACTCTTGGTGAAAGTAGTCCAAGTAATAGGTTTCTCCAACCGGGCCTCCTCAGCCAACCACCAAGTCCGAGCTATGTCTTTAAGCTGGATCTTGGCTACTTCAACCTGATTTTCCTTAGGCACACGGGCGGCGTTCAGCAGGTTTGTCGTGTCCGTCAACCATTGTTCCGCATCCAATGGTTGCTCGTTCCCCGTGAATACAGCAGGCTGTAATCTTCTGAAGTCCGATACATTCCCGGGCTTCTGTTCCTTTGGGGCAGCTAACTCTTGCCTAAGGAGTTCGGTCTGCTGCTGCTGATGTTCCATCTGCTGTTGCTGATTCTGCATCTGCTGCTGCTGGTTCTGCATCTGCTGTTGCTGATTGTCCACCATAGTCTGCATGATTCTCAGGACATCAGCATTCTCTCCGCCTACTGGTCCATTGGGTGCCTGCCCAATGTTGTTACGACCTGATCGTCTCTCCATTCTGAAGGATAACTGGAATTGGAAACGATTGAAAGGAGTTCAGGATATGAAGGAATTAATCAATGAAGGAAGCAAGACGGACTCTATAACTTTGTACATTGTAATTGGCATAAGCAAATTTCTAGAATTTGCCACTGATTGTACTTTAGGTTTGAGAGCCTAGGCTCTGATACCAACCTGTAACGCCCCGATCCCGCGGATACGGGGACGTCACTGCGACGTATATACGTAGGTCAGAAGAAGCCCCCACGTATATACGCTAAGCTAAAAAGTACAATGAGGAAACAGAGTACAACACAAAGCGTGGTGTATACATATGCCAACTTACAAGATACAAGTACAAAGTTATACAAACTATGATAAAGTAATACACTTTACAAGTGTCATTTATCATATCCAAGTCCAAAAGGACAATATACAAAGATATACACAAGGTGCTCACGTAAGAGATGGAGACTCGTGAGCCAAAAGGAAGAGTACGGCACGGGAGGACTAGAACAGATCAACCTGTTCGCTCAGATACTCTTGGTCCTCAGTGGATGGCTCCACTTCGTTCCAAGTCTCGGAATCTGAATATGCAAATCCACGGAATCAAGACATATAATAATAAACAAGATATGGCCAAGTGGCTAAGGGACAAGAATAAGAAGACGAACAGTAATAAGTGGTATCGACTAACAAGTGATGAGAACAATATCATATAAAGTCATAAAACAATACATCTACAATTAACGTCTTATTATTACTTGTCTCATTGTGATATCTAGCTATGTGACCCAGCGTCCCAGAGCACATAGATCCATATCCCATCAAAGCAAGGGGGTTATTGGAAATCAGCGGTTGTATCGACGAACTATGTTTACAGTGGACCCCGTACATGCCCGGGATAACGGTCCATGATTGTTCCGTTGCTTGTAAACGGAAGCCAGCCGTTAGGCTAAACAGTAGAGTCTTACGAATGCTCATGAGAGTCTTACGAATGCTCTTGTCATGACTTGATTCCTGAATAGGGAGCAAGCTCTCCCCTCGGTCCCCTGGTGTACCGCAGGTTAGACCGGAACATGGGTTGCACAACACTTCCTAAAACCACTGTAAACACGAACACAATCGATATCCGTATGGTCTCCCCCGGACCCAATGTAAGTTGATCTATTTTATGCAAAGGTCAAGTCTATCATGCTTGGTATAAGTGATAGCATAATAAGGTGGAGATATGCAATTTAATTAACAAATCCTACATGAAAATACATGGTAACATGTCATGAAGTATAAGTCATGAGATCCATCAAGTAACCTGTCATGTAATATCAGTTATGAAGCATAAACATGAACACTGTATCACAAGTGTATAGGGGTTAAAGTCCAAAATCAGAAAAGGAAACAACTAAGTTAAATAGTCAGAATTAGTCGACTAGGTGGGAGTATTAGTCGACTAATAGGGGTCTTCAGTCGACTAATAGTCCGCAGGGGTCGACTAAAGTGGTTTTCCAGAGAGTTTGGTAGTCGACTTGGGTTGGAAGGGTAGTCGACTTGATGAACTATAAGTCGACTAATAGGTACGCAAGTCGACTAAATCTGAGATATAGAAAGTTGGGATAAATTTCCGGGACATGTTAGTCGACTAGGGTACTATGTATAGTCGACTAGAGGTCTCTGGTCGACTAATAATTTGGGATAAGTCGACTGGAGCTGAGAGTTGGTGTTTTTGGTTCAAGGAAAATTAGTCGACTAGGGGTCTAAATGTAGTCGACTAGGGTGGTCTAGTCGACTGGTAAAAATGGCTTAGTCGACTAAAACTGTGAAAATCAGAAAAACTACGTTTCAACTAAAGTGGGTTAGTCGACTAGGTCCTAGGTCAAGTCGACTAATCCTGGGGAAAACTGAGCATAAAACAGAATTTTTGATGGTTGTTTGATGGGCTAAAAATACGATTTTTATGGCACAAGTGAACATGAATGATCAACACAAGTATACAAGGAAGTAGTCTAGCCTTGGTGAGTAAATATACTCACCTGGGTAGGTTATGTGAAGCTTTACACGTTCGAAGGGATCGAGAACGACGAAAAGTGCTAAAGCGATCCTCAACGATCTTGCGGACGATCCCAATCCAACGAAGTGGTAGCTTGAGAAGGAGATGGAGACTTTGAGGAGGTTTTGGAGTTAGGGTTTGAGTTGGAGAAGTGAAAAAAGAGAAAAGAATTGTAAAGGAAGGATTTATATAGGATTTGATTTTGTAAAGGAGATGAGATTAAAGAATTGGAGAGGGGTTTTATGTAAAAAGGGGAATGGGGGTGTCTCCCTTGGCCAATGGGGGCCGGCCATGGGGAAGAGAGAGAGAGAGTGTTGCATTAATGGGGAAGGGTGTAGAAAATTTAGGATATTTTGGAAGAAGATATTTTGAGAATTTGGTGGAAGGAAAGAAGGAAAGAAAAAGAAAAAGAAAAAGGAAAAGAATTTGTAAAAGAAAAGATATTACCTTAATTTTGAAAAATGTAAATATTGAAAACACTGATTCCCGGGTTTAAATCGAGAATGCGGAAAATATTTCGGAAAATACCGAAATCGTCCGAAATTCAAATATCTCGGAACGACTCGTAAATTTTACCAAAAATCAATAATAATATATGAAGACGTATAGTGAAGTCCGTTTGAAGAAATACTTTATAGTTTTAAAACTAAAAATCCCGGAATCGGAAAAATACCGACTCCGTTGGAATTTTTATAAAATCATAAAATTCCAAGAAAAAGGACTTAGATAGGAAATATGATTCTAATCAATAAAGTCTAAAGGTTCTTCTAGAAATTCCTAACTGATTGGAAAATAAAAATCCGAGAATCGATCAGCGACACTGGTCGACACCGGTTTTGAAGAAATTCATTTTAAATTCTAGAAAATTCCAGAAAATCACATAAAATCTAATATATTGGAAAATGATATTTGGAATTGAAATCGGATAAATACGAAGAGTAAATCGAAAAATACGACTGAAAAGCTGGATACGCAACAAGGTACGTATTCTGGAAACGGGGTATTACAGCGGGAGGCATCCCTGCTTCGTACAGCTGAGTTGCAAGGTTCTGAGAAACAGTTCTTGCGTCGTGGCTTCGAAACGCGAGTCTGGCGTCTCTGCTGATAAGAGACGCAGTTCTCGCGTTGCTGATTATTGCGTCTGAACAAAGACGCTTGAGAAATTCAGGGCTGCTGGGCCCCGTGCCTAGAGGCGCGTGCCTCTTGTGCTTGACAAGGTGCGCGATCTTCGCATTGGCGTTTGGGGAGTGGGGCTTCAGAAGAGCCAGTCTGGTGAACCTGACGTTTGGGCTGCCAAATGCGGACTTCACGTGTCTGATGTGGTACAGAAGAGACGCTGGTCTGGACCTCGCGTCCTACCTCTGTTGGACAATGAGTTGTTCCGACTTGTAGTTGACGCGCACGCCTTCTCTGCCGCCGTTCAGCGTTCCGGTTACGTCGTGGAGGTTGAAGGGAACACCCGACGACCTGGTGCTGAGGAAGAGAATGGACTGGCTGGATATCAGGAAGGTTGACCATGCGGGTCTCCTGAGAAACGTTACGGATGACGCGATTAGCCATGGCATCCTTCACAGCAGTCGCGTCTGAGAGGATCTCAGAGCGGACTTCGGGGCAAATCCCCGTAGAGACCCTGCGGTAGGCCGGGCCTTTAGGCTCTTGGAGCCAGAGGAAAGGAACTCTTCATACTTTGCTTGGTCGAATTTCACGACGAGTGATTCGACCGTTTTCCCCATGTAGATGACGTCACCTTGCGCCCACTTGCTCGTCAGTGGAGAAAGTAGATTCCCCAGCGGAGTCGCCATCTCTTGTTTGACGGGAGAAATGTAGGTTTCTTGTAAAATTTCCTTGAATCAATTGAAAGATTACAATAGATTTACACTCCGATTACAAGAGCGGGAAGATGTTGAGACTTGAATCTTCCCTTTGTTTAATGCTGGGTTCTTCAGGTGGCGGTGGAAAGTGAATCTTGTTTTCCGTTGACCGGGTGAACGTCAAGAACTCTCAGGAATCCTCTCTTTGGATGGCAGACAGAGTGACACAGCTCCTGTCGATCAGGAATCTCAAAGAGATTGTAGGCAAAGATTGGCTTGTACGCAGCAAGCTACTTGAAGAGTTGAACTCTCTTTCCTTTTCTGTGGAAGCTCCCAAGTCAAATTCTTCTCTCAGAATGATTCCATCCCCTTCTCAATAGCAAGCGAGGCTATTTATAGAGGTTTCAGAGGTGAACGTGCCCCCTAAAAACACTCCACAATGAGGGTTAACTTCCTCATTATGTGGGCAGTGATTGACCCCATAACGAGGGAAGTTATAACTGAGCTTGGTGCTGCAGTGGGGCTGAGACGCGGGTTTCGACCCCGCGCCTTAGTGCTGCAGTGGGGCTGAGACGCGGGTTTCGACCCTCGCGCCTTGCGTCTGGAGTTCTGCTTTTTGATGACTTGTCTTTTAATGATTTTTTTAGACAGCCTACACTAGGCCAGGGGACGTGGCTGCAGGTGTGCGCGCTAGTTGGTGCGGGGGTTCAGCAGCAGGCCTGGGTGCAAGAGGGGTGTTGTCGCGGCTGCTGTGGGAGAAGGGGAGGCGCTGGACTGTGACATGGCCCAAGGCGCTCAAGAAGGGTGAGATGCGGCATGGAGCTCCGGGGTGGGGTGTTGCGCGCTGCTTTGCTCGGTTGGGAGGAGAGGCCGGGGCATGGCCATGGCACTGGCCTGGATGTAGGGTGCTGCCTTGCTTGGGTTGGAGGAGAGGAGAGAGGCACGGCTGCCGGGGTTTTTGCCAAGGGAAGATGGTGTGCTCGTTGGAGATGCGCGGCGGATCTCGGGTGGTGCTCGACCATGCGCAGGGGGATCTGCAGGGCTCGGCCACATGTTCAAGGCCATGCTGGTTGATGCACGCAGCGTGCTGTTGCGCGAAGATTTGGTGGAGCTCCGGGTTCCAGCGACAAGGAGTGTGGGGAGGAGAGGTTATGGTGGAGGTTGTCGTAGCTCCGAGGATTTCCCACGGTGAAGGAGGAGAGGAGGCATGATATGGGCTGTTGTGCAAGTGGAAGGAGAAGAAAAGATTAGGGAATAGGTTGAGATTATATGGGGATTAAGTTAGGATTTAGATTAGGATTCGATAGTTGAGATTAGGATTATGTTAGGGACTGTATATTTGGTTTCGTGTTGAGGATAGGTATGGATCAAGTTATAGAGTAATAGATTAAAGGGTTTGGATCTAAGTGGTTGGTGAGCTTGAATCATGGGCTCAAAGGATCTGGCTAGGAAATAGGAAAGGGTGTGAATGTAAATAAGAGAAGAATATAAATAATAAAAATAATAAAAATAATAATAATAGTTAATAATAATACATAATAGTAATTACAATAACAATGATAATTAACAAAAATATTAATAATATTGAATATATATATATAATATATATATATATATATATATATATATATATATATATATATATATATATACACACATATAAAACATATTAGTCAATGTTAACAAGGATACATAATTCAAATTAAATTAAATAAAACCGAAATACCGTTTTTTTAGGTAGGGGATATTACATGTTCACCCTGCAACATCTCTCATTGATGCTGAACCTAGAAAGCATCATTGATGAAGCTCACGAGGGTCTCACATCTTCAAGCAAATTTCGCTTTACAGAAGATAATAAAAGCAAAAAGTAGAAGCTTTGCAATCCGCTTCCCTTTAGCGTTTGCTTGTATCTATTGTTGTAAAATAATGTACGGAATACTGCTAAACTAGAAAGATATGAATCTCAATAGCTATCTTTGCCCAAATATTATGACAGGAATTGGAAAGATTTTATTTTAATTTTAAATCTAAAAATAAAATTGGCAAAACTTAGGGCACACCCCCGCGAGGCTTTAAAAGCACTCGTGCGATGCGCATTAAGGTTTTCTGAAGCTGGTAAACTAATTTCCTTCACAGGGCCCTCAATGGGCTTGTGTGCGTGCGAGCACCCGCTGATTTCTAACCCACACAACTCGTCATGAAAGAGTCTCTATATATAAACATTAAAGAGTTCTTTTCCTATCCAATGTGAGGCTAAAGGAACTTTGCTTAATTTTGAAATTCCCTCAAAATATTAACATCTATATCCCATTTGTACATCCTATGAATTCTCCAATATGTGTATCAGATCAAATTCAGATCAATCACAATTGACTTTAACTCATTGAACTACTATATTTTGTAGATTGATGCCCTTTTCGCCGAATCATTCTTCTGGATCAAGAACAGGTTCTTCAGCACCTTGAGAATCGCAACCAAGCGAGGCTTTCTGTGAGGAAGCAAGCTGCCGGTTCTCTTCGGCACGCCCAAGCCCTGGTCACAGCGAAACTCTGCACTTGATCCATTCCCTTTCAAATCCTCCTGCTTCCACTCGCAAGAAACCCAAGACAGCTCTTCATTGAAATCCGCCCACAGCATGTCCATCTTCTCCTCATTGCTAACAAACCGACTATATAGGTGCTAATGGATGGTAGGGGTCTCATGAGTTTGAATAACCCTAAGAATTATAATTTCTGATCTTTTTAAAAAAAATGAAAAAAGAGAATCTTGACTGCGCGTTTCTCATTCAAAAAAGTAAGAGATAACGAAACTTTTCATCACAACATTCCTCATTATTTTATTCTCCAGCGACAATTTAATTATTGAAAATTTGACCGATGCATATTCGAAAAACAATTATTGTAAAGCATCATAGTTTTTTCCCCTCGGTCTTATATTATAAATTGGCTACATTATACGATTCTACACGAATGGAAAGGCTCCATAGATAGAAAAGTATTATTTTGAATAAGCTTGATACAATCACAATATTTGTTCAAGAGTTATATTGTCACTCCAGTGTATTCTTGATGACTATTGCGAAAGAAGTTTGTGCTTAATTATTGATATTAAAAGACCAGACAATAGAATTTTCAGTTGTGAGCTCAATGTGACTAAATTTGTGGAGAGTAAATCTAAGGAAGAAATTATTAGTTATCAAGCCAAGTATAGCCGAGCTATTAGAATGTTATATGTGTGAAAAACTGGTCATGTTTAGTCACACAATACTAGGTCAAAATTGGGGCATATGAAAGGAAATGAACCAATTCTAAACAATTTTGTTTAATTCACCAATATAAATTATGTCAGTAAGCATAAACATAAATATACGACCACTTTGTAATCTTTTACTATCAAATGCATTAACGAGAATACATAACAAGATGTACAAAAGCGTAATAAAAACAAACTAATAGTCTTTTTTTTTTCCTTCACGTTCCAGAATTTCTTGCTCTGCTTTTTGTCTCCCGACGGTTTGCCACATACAGTTGATGTCGAACCCTCATTTTTTCAAAATTGTCCATAGGGTCAGGTTGAGAAGAGTTCCTTGTTGCGGATGATTTTTTGTTTGTCGCCTGATAGCAACATCTCGAAATTATCTGTTCAGTAATTATGGCCCCTAATATGGCGACAACAAAACCACTCACAAAAGCAGCGATCATAATCAGAATCGCTTGTTTGCTAACAATAGTTTTGCTTGTCTCTGTATCTCTACTTCCAATGGTGTTATCCTCAGAGAAGTTATTTCCAGATGCAAGAACAGTAACACAAGTAGGAAACCATGGAAGAGTTCCTGAAAGCTGATTATTTGAGACCACTAACTTTTCGAGATTTTCCATTCTAGATAGAGTATACGGAACTTCACCTGTGAAGTTGTTGCTTGAAAGATCAAGAACTTGCAAATGATACAAAATACCGAGGTGCAAAGGTATAGATCCACTGAAGAGGTTGTTGCTGAGGTTAAGAGTTGAACTCAAGCTAGTTGGCATCCTCGGAATCCTTCCGCTTAATTTGTTGTTTCCTAATTGTAGCTCTTGCAGCGAGGTCAGGTTAACAATTGTGTCTGGAATTGAACCTCTAAGCTTGTTACCTTCAAGATTCAAAGTCCGAAGATTCTTCAGACTGAAAAGTGCAGCGGGTATAGCTCCACTTAGTGAATTGTGGCTAAAATCCAATGTAGTCAAGTTTGCCAACTTAGAGAACTCAGAAGGGATCTCTCCACTTAAATCGTTATCTTGAAGCACCATCACCTCTAGCCGACCAAGATTACCCAGCTCCTTCGGCAGCTTACCTTGAAATTTATTTGCGGCGAGATTGAGATCCCATAGACTTTGACAGTTCTCCAGTTGGTGTGGGATCTCTCCGTGCAATTCATTGCCATCCAAGTACAGAGTGTTCAAATTCTGGAGTTGCGTGATTTGTGGTGGAATGGTTCCATTGAGAAAATTGTTACTAAGCTTCAGGCCTCGAAGTTGTTGAGAATACATTTGAGGCAAGGGACCTTGAAGACGGTTGAAGGCAAGTGTGACATACATTAAGTTAGGAGGGGAGAGGAGATCTGATGGGATTCCGCCGCTGAGATTATTATATCCGAGGATCAAAATCTGCAAATGTCTTGTAGTTCCAAGAGGTATCGTGCCAGAAAGACTAGTGGGAATAGTGCCTGTCAGAGAATTGGATGAAAGGTCTAGAACCTCCAACTTTGAAAGCTGGCCAATCTCATCTGGAATAGTACCAGATAGGTTGTTTTGGGTGAGGGACAAGACGGTGAGATTCGTTGACTGGAAAATCTCAATGGGGATCGGACCATCGAAGTGATTGTATCCAAGATTCAATACTTCTAAACTGGAATACACTGGAATGGTGCCATTTAAAAGATTATTGCTCAAAAGCAACCATCTCAAGTTGGGCAGCCCATCAAAAAACTGGGAACTTACTGGTCCTTCCAAGGTATTAGAAGAGAGATCAAGGTCTTGTAATGCACGAAAGCTAGAAAAGTTGTCGAGTGGACCAGTCAATTGATTTTGATCCAAACAGAGAACCTTCAATGATGTGGAGAGCCCAGTGCAGTTGGAGAAGAAGGAGGTGGGAATGGAGGTGAAGGAATTCCCGGAGAGGTAGAGCATCTCAAGGGCATCGAGGCGGCAGAGGAGTTGAAAAAAATGGGCGGCGGATGATGATGTACAGAGTCCAAGCTCGCTGAAGTAGAGTTCAGTGACACGGGAAAAGGGTTTGGAGGAGGAGGAGGAAAAAGAAGAGCATGCGACTCGATTATCCCCCCAGAAGCAAGGGTTTGGATCCGTGGTATTCCAATAATAGTCCCTACCAGGAATATGGGGAAGACTTTGGGAGAGAGCTTGCATGGTCTCCATGTCTTTCTTGATGAGCATTGGATACGAGTTATTAGTAGCAGCAGAAACACAAACTAAAAAGGAGATTAATAATAATACAAGAAGATCAAAGACATGAGGAGGAGCAGCATACCTATTATCCTTCCTCATCATGTATTTCTCTTTCTACTTTTCTTTCTTTTCCTTCATTCTCACTTGTTTGCAAAGAGGAGATATATAAAGAGAGGTGTGAGGTTGGCCTGTGCCCTGTGGCAACATAAATCAATAGTCTCACTTGTTGGCAAGTCATCCACCTCGAAAGGGGCCCAACTTTTGCCGTGTGGACTACCCAACAAGTCGAGGGTCAAGAGCCTGAAACACACGGCTTGTTTCGATTGTAGCTACAGTGTTTATTTGGGGCGTATGCATTTACAGTCCAATTACAACTCAATTCACTTAAAGTTAATTTTGTAATCAAGAAAATTTGTATTTATTTTATATTATTATTAAAGTTTTTAAATATTTAATATTTTTAATATTTATTTGTAATATTTAAAAATTTTAAATCACCAAATAGTTAATTTTGTGATCAACTCTTTTCACTTACGACTTACACATTACGACAATCAAACACCATATAATACAATACACTTTCTCATTTATAATTTCATAATTCTAATCAAACACTATAAAGTTATTTATATGTAACTTAAATATAACTGTAAAAAATTTATCAATTACGATTTATGACTTAATACCAATTACCACAATCAAAGAAGCCAAACTTAACAAGTCTACTTTTCTTCGCCCCTTCGCTCTCGCTTGTGGTTATTAAATCAACATAAAATGGTATTGACTTGACTGACTGATGTGCAGGTCACTGCCACTCCACATTTGCCGTGAAGACTACTCAAGAGTCAGGAGACTGGAACACTTGGCTCAAATTAAATCTTAATTTCTACAAAGTGAGGGGTGAGTGTTTAAAACTTGTGGAAATGCAAGGTGCCGAGGGGTCCTACATTTGCTTTGATATCCGTGGGAGACCAAATGAAACGGCTTACGTGGTGGGAGTTAAATCTCATGAGAAAATTTGTCCGCCAAAATTATTGCCATACCCAAATTTACAGCCTAAATTACATTTATAACCTATACTTGGAAACCCGAGCTTAGAAGCAATTTTGAAATAATGTGGGCGTAAAATTAAATCAGTTTCAAAACTAGGACAGACAAACATTGAACCGCATGCCGCACTTTTCTTCACTCGGCACAGCAGGAGATCAAGTGGACATGTTTCCGTGGGCGGGGCACGGGGCACGTGCTTGGCTCGTGAATAATTGATATAAACAACTCTAACTCAAACTCAGCCAGCTTGTTCGAATTTATAAACGAACCGAATTCAAACTAAATCAGCTTGTTTGTACTCGTTTCAAATAAGTTTGATATTTGATACTTTAAATAAATGTTTAGCAAATATTTTTTCATAAATTGCTGGTATACTTGTTATATACGCCATTATTATGTGAGTTACGTAAATATAATGAAATATAAGAGTCGTGCATGCTAAAATTTGAATTATAAACACATTTTCTTTTTAAAAAAGTGGTTAGAAACTCTTGATACCACTTTCAAAAACTTAATTTCAAGCATTATCAATAAATGGACTGTCCATGAGTGAACAGTTTGTGTTCAACTTAGTAATTGATTAGCTCGCCCTTGATTCGCTCGATTAATAAGTGAGTAGAAGGAAACAAGGTTAACTCGCTCGAGTTCGGCCATTTACACCCCTACTCATGCATGGATTTGGAATCTCACGCATAAATATTTAAGCATGCCAATCAAAAAATTTAAACAAAAAAAGGAGTTAAAAGTAATTTTCATCGTGATCAAGCAATCCATGATAGTTGATAACGCATGTTAATATATCGCCGACTCTCGTCGCGACTCTATTTCCTTGTATTTTGGGAAGCGGGGCGTGACAGAGTTTTTTTTTATCAGAGCCAGGTTCGACAAAAAAAAGGAGAACCTAGATCTTACCGGTAACTTGAAACAAGTTATATTTACGCTGCAATATACATATACTATCCATATGATGATATTGACTCCATTTGAAATTGATCGTTCTCTCTTTTGGAATCCATCTCTTGGATCTTTGATATCTCTGATTTCAACTCTTCTTTTAGAGTAATCTTGGTTCCATCTTGATTCCTATTCTTCTTATCGATTCTATTTTTTGATCATGTCTCTTGGAATTGATCAATTCATTCTAAAGCTAGTAGCAGAGATCAGAGTACGCAGCGGAATCGTGGTGGATTTATGATGTGCAGAGAAGCGATGTGAAGCTTGTTTGTCTTCTCCTTTGATTTCGAATTCTTTTATTATTCTCTGCCCTATAGAAATTTCGAGGACGAAATTTTTATAAGATGTGTAGAATGTAATAACCTTAATTAATAATACTGTATTTTTATTTTCTAGAGTATTTAATTTAATTTTAGATTATTATTTTTAATTAACTTGATTTATAGATATTATTATTATTAAATATAAAAATTATTTTTAAGATGATAAATGGTAATTTGGCTTTATATATTATTACCATTATTTCTTATTAATATTTTTATTTACTCATTGCTATTATTCTAATATTATTCCTATTATTAACTGATATTATTAGTGCCAGTTATTACTTTTAGTATTTTTCATTATGATTACTATTATTATTGTTAATATTACTTGTTATTAGAGTTTATTATTATTATTTAATATTATGATTATGAAATATTACTAGTATTATTATTTTTAGGGATATTTTTCTTGATCCCCATACCTATTCCTATTTCTCTGCCCATTACCCTATATTTATACCTATACCCATATCCGAAACCCACCAACCCACCACCCAATATCCAACACCCTATATAATAATCCATTTAACCATAACCCTAACCCTAATCTAAATTCCCCCACCATCATTTACAGGCCGCTCCCTCGCCCCAAAAAAATCCCAAACGTTAATCTCCCAAAATTCCCTGATCTCTCCAAATTCTCCAAGAATTATCACCCCTCGTCTCGGAGGAGGATCAAATAAAAAGCAAGGGAGTTCGTTTAGGCCAGTGGAGATTAGAGAGACCTTAGATCCTGGTGTTGTAGTGACACAGCGGGAAGATCTCATTCAGAACCATACATTTTTCTCAACAGACTCAAGGTTTCTTTCTGATACTGTTGTGTGGACTTTCCATGATCTTCTCCTTCTAATCACATTTTGTTGGCAAGTCCAGGAAACATAGTGAAGGATGTAGGACAGTTCTATTCTAAGCTCTTTTGACTGCAAGAGAGCGAATGCATCTCACATGGGGGTCATGCAGTGATTTTTAAATCTTTAGAGCTCTTTGCAGACCCAAGCTTCCCTTCACTCCGGCGCATCCGCAAGTACTCCGGTAGCCCGCGATCTCCTATGGGGTAGCCCAATTCCCTCAGCGAGCACTCCGACGAGCCTTCGACATCATCTGATTCCTCCGTCGGAGCCGTGAACCACCCCGGAACTCCGCCGAGTCCCACACTGTGCTCGTTGCCATTAGTCTCTCTTTTCTCGCTCTGTAACATTTTCAAATGGGCAGTTATGATAACGTATGTGTGTATTATTTGTATATGTAATGTGGGTTATAAGGGGCATGCATGCAATGTGAGGGTGTGTGTGTATGTAAATAATTATACATTTGCATGCATGTGGTGCTGATGTAATTTATGCATGCATGAGTGTGTGTGAGTGAATTAATGTGTGTATGTTATTATAATGTGCATATTAGTTTATGTTGTGTATGTAATTATATATTAATATGTATTAATGCTTGGGTGTATGCATGAATACGTGTATGTACAAGTGCGTGATTAATGTTACCAGTAGTGTTCATATATCTATTCGTATTATTTCATGTTATTATATGATATATTTTACCAGTATGATTACCTGTACCATTTCATATGATATCAGTGATTGTACAACTTATGTATTTCGTTGATATGAGCAATTATTGGCGCTATTTCATTTATTGGTAAATCGTCATTGTTGGCTTAGATCTATTATTGATATACCATAGACGGGACTTGATCTTGTAAGTGACCTAGTGGTGATAAATCTTAGAATATAAGTATATTGATCTTGAGGCTGATTGATTGATGATTGAGGACTAGAGATTCATATTTTATAGCATTTATCGGACAAATTGTTTGGTGACTATTCCGACTAGAACTGTTTTGAGACGTGTTAGATTTGATAGTACCCTATCGACAGACTATTTACCGATATATGAATATGTATGAATATGATTCTCTAGACACTAATGTATGTGATGGGACTAATTTTTGAACTGTTTAGAACTATTATTTTTGGTTTATCGCATTGGTGAGTTTGACTGACATATTGATGACCTTATTGATATTGACTACTAGATGTAGAGGTGATCTAGATTCCATATTGATTGAGGATGTTACACTTTTAGTTATGATCTTGATTAATTTAGATATCGATGATTGAATAAATAGGAGATCTTTATTAATAAGATAAAATCTTGGACTTGAACCTATCGGTAGATTTGATTGGATTGGAGTTGACTTGGGGGGTTGAGGAATAGACGTTGATTGGGTGGACTTGATCTGGTGGATTTTAGACATATATATACTTGATATGTTACTTGAGTTTTGGGATCTTGTGATTGACCTTGATAGTGGTGAGAGCGTGTGTCGATTTTGATCGGATTGGAGTGTGGGAGATCTGATTAGATTGTGTCAGAACAATTGTTATTTCAGTTATTGAGATACAAATATATTGGTGATGTTTACCGTATCGATACTTTGATGTGGATTGTATTTGACATTCAGGATGACTCTTGAGGCTATGGTTCATGATAACTATTGAGACTATGGGTAAACGGATAAGCTATTGTTATATGCAGTACAGGTATATGAGATGTTGATCGGTTCTATAAGAGTTGCGCATTGACTAGATGATGCAGGACTGTCACTATATTAAATTCATGTTAATGAAAGTTACTGGGAAAATATTGTTTGACCGTAATACCCTGTACAGTCCTATTATTTATCGTATACATGGTTACTATTACCATTCACTGTTACTGATATTGTTCACCGTGTATACGATTATTGTTGACTGTTATGCTGTACCGTTACTGTCACCACATCATCCCAGCACTTTAAGTAACATGGATATTGATTGTCTTAATTGAATTAATTAATAATGTAAATGGACAACTTACATTGGGATAAGGGAAATTGATAGAGGGGACAGCGTCTGTTTTTTAGGTGGACCTAGGATACAAGTTGCGCAGCCGACTTACGGTTCTACTGCAGGGTTCCATGAGATGACTGATATCCCATCTGTTTATTGTTCCACAGTGTTACTGTAAGTTTACAATTCCACAGTGATATCGTGAGTACTGTTACTGTTACTGACTACCTGGCAGTAGAGCCTAGTTCAACGTCAGGCATTTGGGCCATGGTCCCGGGCATTTGGCCCCGCCCCGCTTCCAAAATATGTAGAAACGGAGTCGCGACGAGAGTCGGCGACGTATATACGCGAGGAGAATACCCCACGTATAAAGCTAAGCCTAAAGTAACCTGAACAAACTATAAATATAAACCATAATCAATCAATAATCACTGCAATAATACATATAAAGGCTACACATGATTTCAAATGGAATAAGGAATAGAATAGAAGTCAAGTGTGATATATATGAATCAAAAATAATAGCAGGAATAAAGAAAAGAAAGAATACCAGAATCAAAAGAGAGAGCGTCCAGTTCCTCGCAAGGCGTACAGTCTCATCGAACACCTACACAATAAAAACAAAGCGTCCAATATCTGGACGTGCAAATCCAGGGTCGTCAGAAAGCGACCTGGCGAGTGTGTGTGTAAAGAGGAGAACTCGTGCATATAAACAATGTGCACAGAATAATAACAAGATAAACTGCAAACATAAAATAACTAAATAACATAATAAATGAACTGAATAATAATAACATGGATAAATGTGCAGATAAAAGACAAGTAAAGTAACTGTAAACAACAACTGATGTCATGATGTGTATCCTAACAATATCACAATCTGGTATATAAATCTAGTTACGGTTACAATCATATGTCTATCATAGTGATATATATGTACAATCCGGTGATTACGGTCAGTCATAATGCATTAACAGTTCATTATCATTTATTATGTTAGTGAACACCAATTGCCACCCGTAATAGACGCATCCCATACTACGCCTACTACACGTGTCAATCGAAGTCCTAAATTATTGAAATTAATAGAAGAGACATTGTCCATGCTTTAGGTGGGTTCCGTACATACCCGGAACCACGGCCCAATCACCTGGCGCTGAACCAGGTCCTACCGCTAGGTAGTCAATAACAATAACAATAACAATGTGTCAATAACAATGACAATATGGACAATACGGGATGTCAGTCATCCTCCGGAACTCTGCAGTGGAACCGTATCTCGGTTGCGCAACCTGTATCCTAGGTCCACCCAAAATACAAACGCTGTCTCCTCCATCAATTTGCCCAATCCCAGTGTAAGTTGTCAATTTACATTATCATTTAAAACAATCAATATCCATGTTATGTCGATTACTGGGACGATACGGTGACAGTAACAATATCAATGTAACAATAACAATGTGAACAATATTACCGTATAAACGGTAGAACAATAGAACAATGAAAGTGTTACGATCCGACAATATTTTCCCAGTAACTTTCAATAACATGAATCAATACAACAACAGAACTAGATAATACTCAATAGCCAGTCTCATCTGGAATCGGTCAATATCACAAACACCTGTACTGTATATAACAATAGCCGATCTCAGTAGTCATCATGAACCTAGCCTCAATAGTCATCCTGATCGTCAAGTATCAATCCATGTCAAGGTATCTGATACGGTAAACTATCACCAATCTATCTGTATCTCAATAACTAAAATAACAAATGTTCTGATAGATCTAATCAGATCTCTCACACTCCAATCCGATCAAAATCATCACACCCTCTCATCTGTATCAAAGTCAATCACAAGATCCCAAAACTCAAGTAACATATATATGTCTAAAATCCATTAGGTCAAGTCAACCCAATCAACTACAATTTCTCAGGCAATACGAAATCTAGGATGCCTCTACGTCGGATAATCAACATCAACAAGACATCTGTTGGCCCAAAGGCCTTCCACCCTAGTTTTGATGATGATTAACTCATGTAGTTATGTTTACTAATAATCTTGTGTTGTTTAAGTTTCAGATCATTAACCAAGATATTAGTTGGTGATTAGCTTCAACAAGGAGTTAGAAGCTTTTCATGGTGATTCCGGTGCCAAAGCTTAAAGATCATACCTTTGCACTCGGTGGATCACATTTGGGAGCAAGTCTACTTGAAGATGGAAGATCATCAAGAAGACTTAGGTATCCTATTTTAGATAGTGTGTTTTAGATCCATTTGTAAAGCTTAGTATAGTTGATATGCTCAAGTGCACAATACACACACGTTTCATGATTTGGATTTTGGTTTTCATGAATAGTAAATCAAAACAAGTTTACTTTATTCCTATGTATATTAGATATGTTCTAGATATACATACATGCTTTAAACTTACTAAACAAACTTATTTTGACTATCCTATTCATGTTTTGGAAAAATCAAGTTTGATGAAAATACAAGTGTTGGTTTTGATAAAATTTGCAAGACTCAAAATTGAATTGATATGATTGATATATGTCTTGAAATTTTTATCACTTATTTATGTTTCAATATAAAATGGTAAAACAAGTTTTATGAAATTTTTAGAAAAGATAAAAGATTTTTCAAAAATATTTTTTCCCAATTTTCTGACCCAGGTTTGTGTTTGACAGGCCGGTCGGTCGACCCAGACGGTCGACCGCACCAAGGGCCGGTCGACCTGTCGGGTCGACCGACGTGCACAGATGTGCACGTCTGGAAGACACAAACGCGGTCGACCGTACGGGTCGACCGGGTTGAGAGCAGAGCTCTCTGTTTGTTTGGGTCGACCGGGCCGGTCGACCGTGGTTGCCCAACGGTCACATTTCTGACCGTTGGCGGTCGACCCGGGCGGTCGACCGGCAGTCTGTCAGACTGCCAGCTCAGCCTAACGGCTAGTTTTCTGATGGGCCTATATAACCCCATCTCTTTGGGTTTTTGGCCAAGGTTTTTAGAGACAAAATTTCCAGACTTTCTCTACTGTTTTAAAAGAGTTTTAAAAAGAGTTTTGTGCTTTAAACTTCCAATCTTTATTATTTTGGGTTTTTGGAAAATCAAAGAAAACTAGGTTTTGGGATATTGTATTGGTTTTCATTTTCTATCATCTACAAGAGATTTCCCAAGTAGTTTTTCTTTGTTGCTTGTTTTCAAAAACACCTTGTTTCCACACTTGAGCTATCTTCTATCCTAATCTATTTAGGATCTTTGTTTTGTGGAAAAGAGAAAAGAAAGAGAGATTGTTTGTGGTCTTTGGAACCACTTGTTGTAAACACCCTTATTCTTGTTGTATCCCTCTTCGGTAGAGGTGATCGGGTGATTGGTTAGCTCCCTCTAGTGTGAGGTGGAGTGTTGGTTTGTAACCCTCTTCGGTAGAGGTGTTGGTTGTTGTATTGGCTACGGGCCTACCCCTCGGTTGTGAGGTGGTTGTTTGAGAGAGGAGTTTGGTACTCCTAGTGTTGTAACAAATCCTCTTCGGTATAGGTTCCCTCGGTGGGAGATAGTGGATTGGAAATCCTACACGGTGGTGTAGGCGGGGATGTAGAGCAAGGTGCTCGAACCTCGAAACATATCTTGGTCTTTGCGTTTGATCCACTTGTCTCTCTAACTCTTTCTCATTTATTTGTGCAAAGCATCATACTTCACTCATATCATATTTGCTTGTGTTGAGCATAACTCATATTGTCATATCATATCTATTTGCTTGTGTTGCCTTGCATATATTCATATTGCCTATTCATCTTATATGCTTGGTTGTTTGTGTGTGCCTCACTTGTACCTAATCAACAAGAGCTTCACATAGCACCTCAACCCATTCAAGGGGAATCAAGAGGAGTTAGTCCAGAGCCCTTCACGGGGAATTCGGCTACACTTGTTGATTGTATTAAGTGTGTTGCAAGATTTGCATTAGCTTCCGCATTTAGCGCACTTAGTTTTGCATTTAGTTTTAGATTAGCACTTACACCTATTCACCCCCCCTCTAGGTGTTTTTCAATTGGTATCAGAGCTAGTGCTCCTGATATTAGGCTTAACATCCTAGGAGTGAGATCCATTTGATTACTAGTCTATTGTTTGCATTTGCTTGTTTGCACACTCATATAGTTTGCCATGGACTTCATGACCCCACCTAGCTTTGATCCTTCCAACATTGGTGTTTGGAAGTGTAGGATGTCCATGTACCTAAAGACCCTAGGTTTGCATGTCTTTCTTGCGGCCACCAAAAAATGCTATCTTGGAGATCGCAATCATATAGGGGCCAATGCACAAGCCCTTGAGGCCATTAGAAGCACATTACCTAAAGATTATCTTATGTGTGTTTCGAACATTGATTCCGCCTTTGCAGTGTGGAACAAATTGACAACAACCACCACCTCGAGCTTCAAGTACAAATCCAAGAGGAGGAATCTAGTGGAGAATCCGATTCTCAATGCTTAATGGTCCAAGGGAATGACTCCCTTGAGGTACACTCGGAAACCCACTTAGATAGTGATGATTGCTCTAGTTCTTCAAATGATTATGTTGATCCCCATGCTTTGAATGAAGAACTATCTATTGTTTGTGAAAAATTAATAGAAAAATATAATTTGTTGAAAAAGAAAAGTCTAGGAATTGAAAAAGAAAATAAGAATTTGCATTCTAGACTTAACATTGTTTTGCAAGAGAAGGTTGAGGTCTATAATGAAAGGGATTCATTGAGATCTCAATTAGAACTTGCACTTAAAGAAAATGAGTTTTTAAAATCTAAAAATGATTGCCATGATATTTTGAAGAAAAATGAAAATTTGTCTTCAAAAATTGATTTTGTTTTAAAGGAGAATGTTGCTTTGAAAAACAAAATTATTTCTATTTCAAATGATTTAAATGTTTGTTTAAAGAAAAATGATGTTTTGAAGAATAAGATGGATGCACATGTTTGTCATGCTAGTGTAGCTTCTTCATCTAGTCTACCCAATGCATGTACCTCTTCTTCTAGAATTAATGATGATATTTGTTTATTAAAGAAGAGAGTAGATTGTTTGGGCTCCACTATGAGCCAATGTGCCATGAACCACACACGCTTGGAATCCTTGGTTCGAAAGAAACAAGTTCCAACTTTTATGCATGCACACCCTCCACGGCATACACATGTTCCACACGGACACACCCATCACAAGTATGCTCATGTGTACACTTGTACACATTGTGGACGTAAGGGCCACCTTGCTAAATTTTGCTATGATAAAATACATGTTGATAATTTAGCAAAGAATTTTGTTTGGGTTAGAGAAGGTACTAACCCCACGGACCCAAAAGAGTATGGGTACCAAAGACCACCCCTCCTTTATATGATGTAGGTGTGGGCTCTCACATGACGTGAGAGTAGCCGTACCTTGGAGTGGATGCGTTCCGTACTTAAAGGAAATCAATTGGATGCATCACTTTTAAGGGAAATTTGGTGGAGATGACCACCATGTTTTGGAGACAAGGAGAGTTGCCTTCTAGGTTTTGGTAACGATTCCTAACTCCTTATTTATTGTTTACATGCTTTTAATATTCATGTTTTATAGCATGTTTCATTGTCTATGGATTAGTATGTAAATATCATGTCTATTAGATCCTTGACATACATATATAGTATTTGAGACACACATGCTTATATGAACCCATACTTAGTGTTCTCACTTTTGTTTAAGCTATAATGTACATCATGAATCTAATACATGTGAATTTACATAGTAATCATGTTTTAGTCTTATCATGATGATTTTTATCTTTTTTTTAATGCTTAATGATTTGATTACTTGTTTAAGTGTTAGTTTTCATTAAGACTAGTTATATACTTGTGCATATAGTGGGCTACAAATAAATTTATATATGTTTGGGCTTGATTGCTTATTTGAACCCATTAGATGTGCTAGTATAGTTTAGTTTTGATGATTCATACATTTCAAACTTGTATTCCATTTTTGAATTTGTTTATGATTTTTCACTTCATGTATATGTTTGTATTGCCAAACTTTAAGATATACATGTATACCCCTTGAGTCATTTGCCTTTCATGCAAATCTATATATGGACTCAATTGTGTTTAGGGATATGTATGTATACTTATTGTGTTGACAATTCATACATATACCTTGAAATGAAATTATTTTGGTGAAGATTTAGTTTTTCTTGATTTTGTGATTAATTGTTTAACTTCATGTATATGTCTATCTTGTCCAAACTATTAGATATACATGTTTATCCTTTTTGAGCCACGTGCCTTAATGCATACATTTTGTGGACTCGTTGAGTTATGGATATGTATGTATACTTTAGTTTGTATAAGGCATACATATTCCTTGAAGATTAAATAGTTTTGATGATCTTCATGTTTTCATGTTTAAGGAATAATTGAGCTTAATTGAATATTTTCATGATTATGATATTCACACTTTATTTGTTCACTCACATTTATTGCTAGCTCATGTTTGTTTTCATGAGTCATATTTATGCCTAACTGAATTAGAGTGTTGATTATCATGTGGATTTCATATTTCATGAAAAATTATTTTGTTTTATTCCTTACTTGAAGGATTTCGTACTAGTTTACAACTTTTCTTATAACTAGTTACGGTATTCTTCATTTGGTAGAGTTTTTCAAACAAGACTTATTTTCAAATCTATTTTTTTGAAAACCCCTACCCTTAATGGGAGGATGGATGGGAGATCATGTTCTTGTATGCTTTAAAATGAAAATCATTTAAAACTTGAACCTTGATTGGGAGGTATAGTAATATGATGTATACAATTGAACTTATTGTTATGTCAATTGGTATCATTGAACTCTTTCAATTGGTATCATTTTGATCTTTTTGTATACTCATATGTTTATTGTGTATGTATACTTTCAATTGGTATCATCTATTAGTGATTGGTACTCATTCTATTTCATACACATATACTTGTTTTATTTGTGCTATTATATTTCTATATCTTAAGCACAAATCTTGTTTATGCTAGAGCTTGTACTTCAACTTCATTTCAATTGATTTAGTTTTCAATTGGTATCTTATTTCAAGCCTATGCATGAGTTTTGTTGGTATTTCATAAAGGGGGAGAAAATTTGATTTTCATATTCAATTAGTATTTGATTCCACTCCCACACTTTATGATGTTTATTTTAAGCATATCAAAATTGTTTGTATGGCTTAAAAAGAAAAATACTATCTTTTGATATCAAGATGTATTGTGTTTTAAATTGGTATCTAAAAATTTTGTTTTAAAGAAAAATTACAAAAGTTTTGATTTGTATTGACTATATGCAAGGAGAGCTTAACATCTCTTCTACATATAGATTCATGATGAGTGTATTGTGTATTGAAGAGCTTAACATCTCTTCTTTATGTGGTACACGTGTGTAGGGGGAGCTTCACATCTCCTCTTATTCATTGCATAATGTGTGTTATGTGAATTAGGGCTTTACATCCCTCCTTCATGTAATGCATATGTGTAGGAAAGCTAACTTAGCGTCTTTCTCTTCATGAATGTATATAGCATATAACATTTATTGATCTTTGTTTATTTTCAATTGATATCAAGATGCTTCATTGACATATTTTTCTATTGATATCATGTTGTTTAGAGTCGCCCCTTATTGACTTTGTTTTCGTTTTAGACAAAAAGGGGGAGAACATTGTTTTATTGTTTTGATTGACAAAAAGAGGGAGAAAGATTTTTACCCCTCATTCTATTGTTTTGATTGAGTACCCCTTTGTTGATGATTGACAAAAAGGGGAGAATTATTTGAGAGTTTAACATGCATATAAAACTCATAATCTTTCTCTATGCATGATTGGTACATGTTATATTAAGTTTAATATTGAGTTTAATTGGTAATTGGTATCTAGAGCATCTAGTGTTTTTGTTAATGTTTTATTAATTAAATTGCTTTATTAATTTAATTGGTATCTAGAGCTTCTAGAACATGTTTATGTGTTTTATGCATGTTGATGCATACATGTTTATATGTACATTCATTGCATATCTTTCATTTATTTGTTTATGCATGAGTTAAGGGGAGCTTCTTTGAAGCTTAACTTTAATCCATGCATATATAACTTCATGAGTTTTGTCATCATCAAAAAGGGGAAATTGTTGGCCCAAAGGCCTTCCACCCTAGTTTTGATGATGATTAACTCATGTAGTTATGTTTACTAATAATCTTGTGTTGTTTAAGTTTCAGATCATTAACCAAGATATTAGTTGGTGATTAGCTTCAACAAGGAGTTTAGAAGCTTTTCATGGTGATTCCGGTGCCAAAACTTAAAGATCATACCTTTGTACTCGGTGGATCACATTTGGGAGCAAGTCTACTTGAAGATGGAAGATCATCAAGAAGACTTAGGTATCCTAGTTTAGATAGTGTGTTTTAGATCCATTTGTAAAGCTTAGTATAGTTTATATGCTCAAGTGCACAATACACACACGTTTCATGATTTGGATTTTGGTTTTCATGAATAGTAGATCAAAATAAGTTTACTTTATTCCTATGTATATTAGATATGTTCTAGATATACATACATGCTTTAAACTTGCTAAATAAACTTATTTTGACTATCCTATTCATGTTTTGGAAAAATCAAGTTTGATAAAAATACAAGTGTTGGTTTTGATAAAATTTGCAAGACTCAAATTGAATTGATATGATTGATATATGTCTTGAAATTTTTATCACTTGTTTATGTTTCAATATAAAATGGTAAAACAAGTTTTATGGAATTTTCAGAAAAGATAAAATATTTTTTAAAAATATTTTTTCCCAGTTTTCTGACCCAGGTTTGTGTTTGACAGGCCGGTCGGTCGACCCAGACGGTCGACCGCACCAAGGGCCGGTCGACCCGTCGGGTCGACCGACGTGCACAGATGTGCACGTCTGGAAGACACAAACGCGGTCGACCGTACGGGTCGACCGGGTTGAGAGCAGAGCTCTCTGTTTGTTTGGGTCGACCGGGCCGGTCGACCGTTGTTGCCCAACGGTCACATTTCTGACCGTTGGCGGTCGACCCGGGCGGTCGACCGGCAGTCTGTCAGACTGCCAGCTCAGCCTAACGGCTAGTTTTCTGATGGGCCTATATAAACCCCATCTCTTTGGGTTTTTGGCCAAGGTTTTTAGAGACAAAATTTTCAGACTTTCTCTACTGTTTAAAAGAGTTTTAAAAAGAGTTTTGTGCTTTAAACTTCCAATCTTTATTGTTTTGGGTTTTGGAAAATCAAAGAAAACTAGGTTTTGGATATTGTATTGGTTTTCATTTTCTATCATCTACAAGAGATTTCCCAAGTAGTTTTTCTTTGTTGCTTGTTTCCAAAAACACCTTGTTTCCACACTTGAGCTATCTTCTATCCTAATCTATTTAGGATCTTTGTTTTGTGGAAAAGAGAAAAGAAAGAGAGATTGTTTGTGGTCTTTGGAACCACTTGTTGTAAACACCCTTATTCTTGTTGTATCCCTCTTCGGTAGAGGTGATTGGGTGATTGGTTAGCTCCCTCTAGTGTGAGGTGGAGTGTTGGTTTGTAACCCTCTTCGGTAGAGGTGTTGGTTGTTGTATTGGCTACAGGCCTACCCCTCGGTTGTGAGGTGGTTGTTTTAGAGAGGAGTTTGGTACTCCTAGTGTTGTAACAAATCCTCTTCGGTAGAGGTTCCCTCAGTGGGAGATAGTGGATTGGAAATCCTACACGGTGGTGTAGGCGGGGATGTAGAGTAAGATGCTCGAACCTCGAAACATATCTTGGTCTTTGCGTTTGATCCACTTGTCTCTCTAACTCTTTCTCATTTATTTGTGCAAAGCATCATACTTCACTCATATCATATTTGCTTGTGTTGAGCATAACTCATATTGTCATATCATATCTATTTGCTTGTGTTGCCTTGCATATATTCATATTGCCTATTCATCTTATATGATTGGTTGTTTGTGTGTGCCTCACTTGTACCTAATCAACAAGAGCTTCACATAGCACCTCAACCCATTCAAGGGGAATCAAGAGGAGTTAGTCCAGAGCCCTTCATGGGGAATTCGGCTACACTTGTTGATTGTATTAAGTGTGTTGCAAGATTTACATTAGCTTCCGCATTTAGCGCACTTAGTTTTGCATTTAGTTTTAGATTAGCACTTACACCTATTCACCCCCCCTCTAGGTGTTTTTCAACATCAACACTCAAACGGTCAGGGATAAAATCGAAAATTACTCACGACTATAAATCCAGCTAACTCAAACACATCAGAACGCTAAACAAGATCCAATAAGGAATGTAAATCTCAGATCACTCCAACTCTGAATAAGTCCATGTACCGATCCAATCATCAAGAATTCTAATCCTTTAATAAAGTAAGATCACATCTAATATGTCCTCAAATACCCGAATATATTCTTAAGTGAATTATCACCGAATAAGAAATATCAAGTCTGATAATTTTTTGGATAAAATATAGATCTTAAAGCATAATCACGAACCAATCCAATATAAGACCAATCTAGTATATAGTCCAAGTTCCTTTACAATTAGTCCCAATCCGAAACGGTAATCACCTATACATGAAATATTATAACTCTAATGTCTCAATGTCCAAATACAAGATCCATATACATCTGATGCTCAATATGAACTAATCCATCCAATTAGTAGATCGAGTCAAGTTACAATCTAAGATGTATCAATACTAGGTCTAATCCAACAACGGCGATCTACCAACTCATGAAATGATACAGATGCAAGCTTATATCAATTACACAAATAAGGTGAACAATAATGTCTCATGAAGTGATACAGCAAGTCAAACTGGTAAAATATAATATAAAGACACATGAAATAATACGACTAAAACACAATAACGGTAAAGTAGAAAACGACAGAAGAACAAACACTCACATGAAATGATACGATTTCAGAACTGAATCGCCGTCTAGTCTTCACTGTACGAACTGGTACTGATATACGGATCATCCCATGGGTCGGTCTTCGAATCACCTTTGTATCGGGTCCACAACGAGCACGAATCCGAATCGGGTCCGGGTCTCCTGCAACTGGTCCGGATCTCACCAAACGGATCCGAAATGCTGTAGCACGCAACCAAATATATGAACTTATACGAACACAAATATACGTACGTACTGGTATATACCCGTACACATACACGACACTATACATATATACACTAATACATACATACATACACATATATACTTACATAATATATTTATATATTAGCACCCATTTAAACACACCAACACACACAATGGAACTCACGCACCACACCCTGTTAGGACACGCACAATCATGTAAAAACACACACACACACCAACTACATGCAATTAAATGAACACCCGCTCAAACTACATTTACATTACACAACCCACACACACAAAATTAATTCACAGCACACAAATTTACACCCTTTATACATATTATTATAAGTACACCCAAGAATAACTACAGAGAGAGAGAGCCCCAGGGAGAAAGGGAAATCACGCTCGGGTGTGGAGCTCGGTGACGAGGCTCACGGCGGGGATGCTGGTGATGCTGGAGGACACGGAAGATGAGCGGTGGATCTCGCGGAGGTGGATATCGACTCCAGCAGATCTCGCGGAGGTGGAGAGTGGGGTGATCATGGGCACGACGGAGATGACCGGCCATGGGATTCGTTGCTGTCGTGGGCCTCAGCCAAGAGAGATGAAGCAGCGGCCTGAGGAGAAGGCCAGGGGTGTGCGCCATGGATGAAGAGGGGAGGAACTAGCCAATTCTACCGCTATAGCAAGTGGCTATGCGGGTCGTGATCCACAGGGAGGGACTAGCGATGGAAGCTTTTTTAGTAAGTTTTCTTTTATTTACAATGATATTTACAATAATATTTACAATGATATTTACAATGAAAAAGAGTGGAAAAGATTGGGAATATTGTGGTGTTAGTAATCTAAGCTAAAGAAATAAAAGAAAGAAAACTAAAAACTAAAAAAAACATACTTACCTCTTCTGCGCCTGTTTACCTTTACCCGTATCAACGATGTACCTTTACTTGAAGGCGAGCGAAGCATGGCAGATGAGATCTTCCCTATTCCCGATTTACACTATGAAATAAAAAGGGCGAACTATACTACCATAGAAATAGATGTTCATCTTCATAAGCCATTAACGGCACTTGCAAGGAGAAGGTAACTTTGAGGCTATCGGTTTCATTTGGATCCACAAACACAAAAGAGGGAAACAAAATAAAACAAGAATAGAAGAAACAGAAACTTCGATTTGATTCAATTAACAATGGAAGAAAAGATTTACTTACACTGATGTCACCTCAGTACAAGCTTGATCTCCTTCCTCCATGAAAGTATCCTCTCCTCTCAGTTATATAATAAAACAAAAATTACATGAAGAAAATAAAAACCTAGGTTACAATCTAAAAATTAGCCTAAGAAAAACCAAAAGTTCGTTTCTGCACACCCTTCTCTGTTGCTCTGCAGGGGTATTTATAGGAGATGGAAGAAGTAGAGTTCCGGTACAACTCCTCCACGAAAGCACGTACCCAACCTCATCCGTATTGCCGCGGAAACACGGCTATGGCTGCGTTTCCGCGGCCATAGATTGGCTTCTGGCCACGCGCTTTCGCGCGTGACCTCCTCTGGTCCGTCCATCTGGGTATATCCTTCTGGATTTTGCATACCGACTCTTTATTTGAAAATTCAGGATAACTTGGGAAGCAAGTTACCCTAAATCCAAATCTTTTAAAACGATTTTGTTATCTTTGCACTATTCTCCCTTTATCTATAGCCTTGTCCTGCAAGCAATTAGGGTTGAGCAGAAGTCCATCCCTTTCCTCTTCTTTTAGTAATTGCAACTTTTGCACATGGGCTTGCACATGGGCTTTTTGGGCTTCTGGGCTTCATTTAGGCTTTATTCTTTTATTTAAATAATTACTCAAGGCCTGCACACATTAAATAATAAAACATTAGTAATAGTGCATAATTATAGGAATAAATAGGGAAATATGATAGTAAATGTAGTGATAAATATGAATTTTTTACTACCTATCACACCCCCACACTTATCTTTTTGCTCGTCCTCGAGTAAAAATTAAAAGAAAAGAAAAACTATTCTATCTAACTCACTTTCGTAGGAATCACGGTTGCACTTAGCATGTGCAACAAGCCGTTAAACCTCTAGGTTATCCTAGAGGACGAGTGTTGTCTCGTGAGGGTTTTCAGCGGATTATACCCACAAAATCCATAAAAAGGAAAATATTTGAAATATGTTTGAAGAGACTAAGTAGTCTATAAGTTTTAGGATTATCATTTTATTCATTCTTAAACTTAGTCTTTATATAATAAATTGTTATCCATTTTAGGTAAGAGTCAAAATTGAATTTTTGTATAGTCTCTTTCGTCACCCTAAGTCATATGCATCCTTGTGAATCTTTACTAGGAATTCTTTAACTTGGACTCTCATGCCTCCTTTTTTTTATTATTTTCTCTTCTTTTTTTTTTTAATATGTATAACTCATCTAATTTTCTTTCGTGTAAGCGTGAAGGCTTCTTGAGGCCCTCATACCTAACTAATTGACTATTAGATGTGTTAGTACATATATAAGTAATATTTCTTAATTTTCTTAGGCTTTCTAATCCACCCATGTAGCGAACTTAAAGTCGGTGGCTCCCAAACCGGTCGGTTTTAGGGCACCGGGTGGGAAAACACCCCGCGGACTTAAGGATTCGATTGAACTAGGCCACAAAACTAAGAACTTTATTTATAAAATCACCTTTAGGCGTGAATACTGAAGCTTCTTGAGGCACATGTATTCAGCTTAATTAGTGAATTTCTTTTTTTTTTTATTATTGTTATTATTTTTTTACGATGCACAAGAGTCTTGTCTTAGAATCCTAAATGTGTAAGTGTATTGGTATGCACATTTCATTAAGGTAAAAATCAAGACTAATTACTTATTCAATTTTTCTTCCTATACCTAAAAATTCAACAATTTATTTATTTTGACCAAGTTTTTAAAAATCCTAATCATGATTTTCCTACTTCTTAAGACTAACTTAGATTTCTTTCAAAAGATAAGTCAAAATATTGTCCCTTTTTCAAAAAAAAATTTTTTTTAATTTTTTAGTTAGTATCTACCTATGTTAGTATGTTAGTAAATCCTCCCCCACACTTATCTCATGCATTGTCCTCAATGTAACACCCGACTTAAATTATCCGGATTTTTGTCTAAATAATTTTATTTAACAGTGTGACAATCATATTTAAATTTAATCCAAAAATTTTAGAAAATATTAGAAATAATGAATATATATATATGCATTAGTATTCTCCTTGATACATTTTAATAATATGTATTTGATACATAATTAATTAGGTATAATAGTTGTAAATACAAATACCTAAACATAATATAAATACCTAAAGTAAATTTTTCCAAAAATATTTAAATTAGGGGTGTGTTGGCAAGTTTGTGTGCAAAAGAGAAATGAGGTGGGTTTTATTTTAGGGGTCTTGGAATTTGAAATGTGAGGTGTCAAAGCCTTACAAATTTGGGATT
Source organism: Agave tequilana (assembly GCA_038442645.1). Lineage (NCBI taxonomy): Eukaryota > Viridiplantae > Streptophyta > Magnoliopsida > Asparagales > Asparagaceae > Agave > Agave tequilana. The sequence goes on along the minus strand of JAVJIF010024756.1, from coordinate 20,785 downwards.
TTTTTTAAATAAGGAAAATGAAATATTTCCAAACTCATTTAACTATTCCCAAAACCACTTCTTCTTCTTCTTGCGTTGACTGAGAAACCAAACCCAAAATTTTTCTCCTGGCTGTGAACGAGAACCCCACCTCCACATCTCTCTCTCTCTTTGATTTCCACATCTCTCTCTCTCTCTCTCTCTTCCACTCCTTCGCCTTCCACCCCAGCCGCGCAGCAAGAGGCGGCGGCCAGGGCGGCGCGGGCACGCGGGCGAGCAGGCGCCGGAGGGGACTGCGAGCGGCGCCGGAGGAGGCTGCGAGCGGCGCCGGAGGGGGGCTGCGGGCGGCGCTGGAAGAAGGGGGACGCGCGAGCAAGCGCGGCTCAGGCGGCAGCGTCGCGCGAAGGAGAAGGGGGAGGTTTTTCGGAGTAAGATTCGGGAAATCCGCGGTCGGACTCGGGTTTCTTCAGACAAAAATTTGGGGAAAAACAGAAGATTATTGGAGGTAAAACCCTAGAAAATTTTTAAAGAAAGTTATATTTTTATCATTGTGTAACTTAGGATTTTATTAATTTTAGGGTTTGTTTCGGCGAGCAACGTAGGTGGAGTTCTTCACATAGACGTTCGTCAAGCGGGTGAGTAAACCCATGTTATCTAAATTACCCTTTTTAAGTTACTTGTATTGATTTAAAGAAATATTTGGGTAAATTAAAATTCGAAATGCTTGTATGTATGTTGATATGTACATAAGGAAAAAAAAGTAAAAGACTTGTGTTGTGAAATTATAGGAAAAAGAGAAAGAAATCAAAATACGTATAATTTAGGAATTAATTTCTCATAGTATGTGTATTTATGAGATTAATGTTCTATTAAGCATGTAGAAGAAATTGGGAAACCTTCATAGTGGCTATGTAAAAAAAACCTTCATAGTGGCTATGTAAAAAAAAACCTTCATAGTGGCTATGTAAATTAATGTAATACGTAGAGGTGGGTTAGATTTCATATTTTGGTGAAGGGCATAAAGTATTATGTGAATTGTGTATGTTTATATCGTTATTTTGTTAAATACTATACGGGCTTAATATCGGACTAAGTATTGTAGCATGGAATCATAAGAGGAAATTGTGTCAATATTATATATGTACACGACATGTACATCTTTGGTGTGGTAACACTTTCATTATAAAAGCATAATTGGGTACATTAAGAGAGGGATATTTCTATATAAACGTTAACTCCTACGAGCGTATAGTTGCTTCCTTTTTGTAGTATATGAAATGTGTATGTGAAATTATATGTTAAGTTAAATGTGTTATATATTGTTATATTTGGAGGAAGGGGCCGTGTGAGAACCGGCAGGAGGGGGAAGACGGTGAAATTTGCATTATGTGTTATATATATTGTTATATTATTGGAGGAAGGGGCCGTGTGAAAACCGGTAGGAGGGGGAAGACGGTGATAATCTTATTTTAGTAATTGTGTATGTTTATATGTTACTTGAAGGAAGGGGCCGAGCACGAACGGTAGGAGGGGGAAGACGGTGAAAATCATATTATATGCATATATTATATATATTACTTGGAGGAAGGGGCCGAGCGAGAACCGGCAGGAGGGGGAAGACGGTACTATATTTATTTCTATTATGTACTAAAGTGTGATAATAATAAGCTTTATTAAATTTTCATGGTAGTTGAGACATCTAACTTAAAATGGGGACATGTAATAGTACAGTGGAAACCAACTTAGTAAACTTCTGTATCAACTTAAATCCAATTGGCTTATGGAATTAAATTAGTAGATTTTAGATGGTTTACTCACTGAGCTTTCAAGCTCATGTCTATTCATGTTGTAAATTTCAGGTTTGGACAAGGGTAAGAAGCCAATGTAAGTTCTAAAATCTTTTGGATATGGAGTGATCGACCACTTTCTTGTAGAACTTGTGATTAAAATCTACTTCCTGTGTTGTTTACTTTTGTAACTGCTGATTATATATATATGTGGGAACTTGATGCATGCAAAGTAATTTGATTGTGGGAATGTAAGTATAACTCTGTGTGTGACTATTTGAATATAAACTGTACAAGTAATCTTGATTTCATATATGGAAAGACTTGGAGAATGTATTGTGGGAAAGGAAGTTGTAACTCCTTTGGTGGTTGATGGGTGAATTTTAATTATGTGGATAAGTAGGCAAATTGTGCCGAAATGTGTTATGGAGGTGTTGTGTCCATTATGGATATTATATGTTGTGGTGTATATTGGCATGGTCTATATTTTAGGGGAGGTGCTGCCGAAATTTCGAAGAAATATTATTGAGTTAGTTTGTTATTATAAGAAATTACTGGGACCGTTACACTCAATGTATGAATGAATGCATATATGCATGAAAAAGAAGAAGGGAAGGCAGATGTTACCTCAAGGTGGTGGTTCCGGTGGTGGTCTAATTGGTCCACGAAATGCGGCCCAATCAAATTTATGTGGAGTTCGGAGGACCCCACCAGAAATCTCTCTTGTATAACCACTAAAATAATGTATGTATGAACATTTTTTATTAAAAATTCCACCCCATCTAATTTCAAATTTCATAATAAATTTCGGAGCCAATTTTGTCAACCGCCTTGTCCCAAAATGGAGTGTGAAAAGATAGAATGATTGACTTGGACTGAGGAAGTATGAGAACTAATACCGACTCAGGAAAGTGACTTAAGTCAAGTAAAGGTTTAGGTTGAGCTTGGTTCAAGAAGTGGGTCCAAATCAAGAAGTTGAAGCTCTAGTCCACATTTATTTTCCACAATGGAATGTGACTTAATTTTGGTGATTCAAGTTCAAGAATGACAGGTGTGGGAATCAAAACTGTCTCTAAAATATTACTCAATCGGGTAACAAAACAGGAGTCAATATTGATTCGGGAATTTGATCTGGATCACAAATTTGAGAATCTAGGTCACATATCTCATTGAGTTCAATATCATGAAAAGAACTGGCCAATTTGTCAATGGGACTTTCAAAAGTATGAAATTGGTCAAGTTCAATATGATGATCATAAAAGATTGGCGATTCAATTTCATATGAATTGGCTCAGGATCCAATGTTGACTCGAGAAAATCGAAATCAGGTGAAGACACCGGAGTCATTATTGGATCAGGAAGTAGAATTGAATAACCAAGTTGAGGGTCAGGATCATTCTCAAGTTCTATTTCAGGAAATGAATAACTTGCCAAACTATCATGTCATTTTCAAAAATTAGAGTTTGGGCAAGTTTAAATGATTGTACTGAAATAGAATCTTGTTTTCCAAAGCAACGTGACTCTTCAGCTCTAACAGAATGGTTATAGAAATGGCCGAACGGTGAGAACGTAAAGTTTGAACCATCATATCTATTTCATGATCACGATCGATTCTAGCCTGAGTCATGGCTTCAAGCATCTTTTCATAGTCGATTGGTGCATCATTTTGTGGTGATTGGACTTGAAAAGATGAAGTGTTGTTGTGACAATCGTGATGAAATTATGAGTCGGTCAGATTATGTGATTGGTGCTTGGACTCACGCATCATCATGTCCAAGATTGATGGTGATTGTTGCTTGGACTCATGCATACTCATTTCCATCATTTCCAAGATTGATGGTTTTCTATTTTGAATAGGTGGAACCGAGTATGAATCTGGAAATATTGTGGACAAGGTGGATAAGGAGGACAAGTTGGTTGAAAATTAGACTCGGAGGAGGCGAATCCCCATGGACTCTGTGAAGAGTTGAAATTATTGTGGAAATTATAGTCATACGATGGGGGGCATGGGTTATATTCATTCGGATAAGACCACTCCAGCACACTAGGTTGGTTAGAGTTATGATATGCCGGGTTGGTAATATCCGAAAAGAGGTTTGGTGGTATATGGTTACCATTAAAATTGAAAAATTGTCGTTATGAGCATATCACACAATAAAACACAAACAAAGAAACAAAAAAAGCAAACAAAGAAAAAAATTTTCTAAACTAAGTTAGGGTAGACCTATGACCTAGACGACTCCTAACTGGTTAGACTGTCCCGGGAGGTATAATGCAGACTTTGACCACAAGCTAATCAGTCAGGTCAGGACAAGATTGGTAGGAGGTTTTCCGTCCAAGACGTTCCTTAATTAAATAACCACCAATCTTCGGGCTTTCGGCCCTTAATCCCCTTCCTAGATACTGATTTGGCAAGAGTCAACTTCCAACACCTTTTCCCCTTAGGATAATCTCCTAATTGAGTCCGAGATGTCCCTAGGGCCAACATCTACTCATTTTTAGTTAGGGTTAGGGTTGTAAGTGTGACGGAGATGATTTGTGGGATAAGGAAGGGTGATGAAATCCCCACCTTATCTTGTTAATGGGTTTTTCCCTTAAAATTTTTTGTGTACGTGTAAAGCAGTAGATAAGTAATCACTCAAAAAGTAGTAAATCAGCCAAGAGTGTTTCCTAATCTATATGCAATGCAAACGTACCTTGTCGCCAGCACTCTTCAACAAAATTAAAAAAAATTAAATAGACACGTGCCTAAGATGCAATAGTCTAATTTTTTTTTATTTTCTCAACAAATAGGTTACTGTTAATTAATTAGCAGTGTGCAGGGTGATTACAGAGAAAAGTTAACAGAGCATTAAACAAAAATTGCAATTTGTAACAACCTGCAGAAAACTGAGTGAGCAGTTCACTACTCAGGCCGCGAAAACGCGGCTATTGCCGCGCAAACGCGGCTCTGTAGTAGGCTCTGCTGCTCTACCTTCGAGGGCAGAGGCACAGAGTTGCTATATGTCCTTTGCTGCTGTTAGATTTCCTGTTCTCCGAACCTGCAAACAAAAATAATAAATAAATCAATAATTAGTTTTTTTTTTAGAGAATAATGATTGCTAAACAAATGAAACAACCAATGAAGTTAAGAATGTACCGTGTAGCTTGTGGCTAACGGGTCGAGTCCACGAGGAGGGATGCGATAGAAGCGTTTTGGTGAAGTAAATAGAAACAAAGAAGTGTGCTAGTTTTTAAGAAAAAGAGAATGGAAGAAAAAGAGATGAAAAAGAGAAATTTCAACTTTCAGAAAAGGATTTGGAGAAAGTGATTTGTAAAAAGCTTTAAGAGTTGTGATGTTATTTTATAATATGAAATCAAATCTGGGCTTACTATCTTCCTACTCACTTGTTCATTCTTCTCTTAAAATACTAAGTCCCTCGGGTTCATTTGCAAGACTTAAAGTTGATTCTTTTTAGAGAGCTTTGAGTAAAGCACATAAGATGTAGAGGGTTTGAGTTCTTTATCTTCAAGAAAGAGTTGGAATCAGATATTAAAACATAAAGCGCGAAGAAGAAAGAATGAATTAAAAATGATTCACAAGAAGATCAAGAGAGAATAGTGAATTCAACTATCTATACCCATCCTCATGTGCCTTCAAGAACACTTTCAAAAAGAAAGGCTTGTAAGGGAGGCATGCATATGAGTCATCGGGACTTTTTCTTTAAAAAACAGAGGAGAAGAAAACAAGAGAAAGGAGATAGCTAGCCCAGAAAACCCTTTAGTTATTCATGGAAAATGACAAAGCAAAAATAAACATGCGCAACATACCGAAACACGAGTGGAGAAAAGATGGCTTGCTCTTGAATTGCTGTCACTTCAATCTTTGATTACAAGCTCTCAGTCCTCTCTCTCACAAGCTTTTTAAACTGAACTACAAAGTAAACAACAGAGTTACAACTTGTGTTCTAACTAACAATGAACCTAGATCCTAAGAAAATAAAAGTAAGTTTAATCCTAGTCTTCGCTGCCTTTTTCTCTGCTGGAGGAGGTATTTATAGCCAAAAACCAAAGAATCAGGATCCCGGGATCGTTGGGGGAGCAAACGCTCCCCAACAGTTACTGTTTTGCCGCAGAATTGCGGCTTGGGCCGCAATTCTGTGGCAATGTTGTGGCCAGGTGGCCACAACAAAAGGGGATAGCTTCCTGGAGTGAAGATCTTCTCGCATATTCAGCTGGTTTTCTTGTTGCATCTTCAACCACTGACTGAATCCACATTTGATTTTCAAGCTTTGATTCCTCGATTCAAGGAGGGATTTTCTCAACTCCTTGATAGCCCAGATTTCTTCACTTCGAGTTTATTCTGAATTAATTCAGAATAAAATGGGCTTTTGGGCTTGTTCCTCATTTATTTCTTTGAGCATTTGGGCCTACATTTAGCAAAGAAAAAGACACTTATTAATATCATTTATTAGCAAACAAGTATGGTAAAGTGACAACATAAATGCAATGTATGTGACAAATCAAATAACTTACCGTCCCTCCCCGGCAACGTCGCCAAAATTTTGATTGAGGTTTTACCTGGACAAAAATACAGAATTTTAGAATTTTTAAAGCAGTAGTGCAGGGTGCTCAATTCTACCGCTATAGCAAGTGGCTATGCGGGTCGTGATCCACAGGGAGGGACTAGCGATGGAAGCTTTTTTAGTAAGTTTTCTTTATTTACAATGATATTTACAATAATATTTACAATGATATTTACAATGAAAAAGAGTGAAAAAGATTGGGAATATTGTGGTGTTGGTAATCTAAGCTAAAGAAATAAAAGAAAGAAAACTAAAAACTAAAAAAAATATACTTACCTCTTCTGCGCCTGTTTACCTTTTACCCGTATCAACGATGTACCTTTACTTGAAGGCGAGCGAAGCATGGCAGATGAGATCTTCCCTATTCCCGATTTACACTATGAAATAAAAAGGGCGAGCTATACTACCATAGAAATAGATGTTCATCTTCATAAGCCATCAACGGCACTTGCAAGGAGAAGGTAACTTTGAGGCTATCGGTTTCATTTGGATCCACAAACACAAAAGAGGGAAACAAAAACAAAACAAGAATAGAAGAAACAGAAACTTCGATTTGATTCAATTAACAATGAAAGAAAAGATTTTTGCATTTTATAAAATATTATGATATTAATAAAGTAATTTTTATATTAAAAATTAAATAACTAAATATATAGTAATTTTATATTAAAGTATAATATTGTTATATTAATAAAATATTTACTCTAAATAAAATAAAAAAATGGAATAAGTATTAATAAAATAATAAAATATTAAATAAAATATTAAATAAAAATAGTAAATTAAAATAGTAAAATATTAAATATTAAAAAATATTAAAAACAATAAAAAATTAAAGATTAAAAATATAAAATAATTAAATACTTAAATAAGAAATTGAACACTATTTAAAATATTAAATTTAAAAATATTAAATTATATATTGATTATCAAGTAACTGTTTTGAATTGGTGTACTACAAGTGAGAGTTACATGACCACAAAATTAACTGTAGCAACTGCAAGTGAGAAAATATGAGTGTAAAAGTGAGAATTAAATGACCACAAATTTAACTGTAGCAACTGCAAGTGAGAAAATATGAGTGTAAAAGTGAGAATTAAATGACCACAAATTTAACTGTAGCAACTGTAAGTGGAAAAAGTTTTTGCATTTTACAAATGGAAACAAACAAGTGAAAAGTGTAAAGTTGCAAAACGTTTTACATTTTGCAACCATTTTGCAACTAACCAAACACCCCTTAGTCAAGATTATGGGGATTTGGGTTATAGGGTAGTGGTTGGTGTTTTCGGGTTCGGGGCCAACGGGTACGGGTTCAAGGGAAGAAAAATACTAAGTAAAAATAATAATAATATCATTAACAAAACACAAAGATCGACAATAATAACCAAACAATAATAAATAAAAATTAGAGAAACCAAATAAATACTCAGACAATAAAATACAGTATTATTAGATAGGGGATATTACAATGTCTCCAACCAATCAGTTTCATTAATTTAGGACTTCGATTGACACGTGTGATAGACGTTGTATGGGATGCGTCTATTACAGGTGACAATTGGTGTTCACTGACATAATTAATAATGATAAACTATTATAATGTATTGTGACTGACCGAGATTGTACATACATAAATTATGATAGATATATAATTGTACACATGATCAGATTGTATGTCAGACTAGTGACATACGCTAGGTTACACATTTTGATATTAGTTGTTTTCCCTTTTTATCATGATATCAGTTATATATCGTTCGTAGCTTTGTTCTGGATATTGATGATTTGTTATTTTTTATTTTAGTTTATCATTTTATTATTTCTTACATTATTTTATGCACGAGCACCTTCTCTTTTACACACACACTCATTAGGTCACTTCTGATGACCCTGGATTGCACGTCCAGATACTGGATGTTTTATGCTTTTGTTCAAGTGTTCGTTGAGTTCGTACGCTTCACGAGGAGGTAGAGTTTCTCTCTTTTGATTCTGGTATTTTTGCCTCTTGTTATTCCCGTTTCTATACTTTCTTCAGTTCATGTATATCAAATTCAGTCTTTATTCCAGTTCTTTTTATATGATATCATGCGTGGATGCTTATATGTGATATTGCAGTGACCGTTGATTTATTATGGTTTAGATTTATAGCTTGTTAAGGTTACTTTAAGCTTAGCGTTTATACGTGGGGTATTTTCCTTACGTATATACGTCACCGACTCTCGTCGCGACTCTGTTTTCATGTATTTTTGGAAGCGAGGCATGACAATACTTATATATATACATGTTCAATTAATAACATCCATGCATGCATAATTACACACATAACTTGACAAAAGAGATAGCAGAGAGAGAAAAGAAGAAAGGAGGAAACTCACATAATAATGTGGTGACTTGCGGCGCGTCGACGGAGGCTTCGGCGGAGGCCGCGGAGGATGTCGATGATAGAGGATCTCGTCGGGAAGGCATGGGTGCATTCGCGCTCGCCGATGGCGATCAACGATGACACACGGAGAGATGAAAGATGGCTCGAAGGAAGATGTCTCACGGAGTGCTTGGCTAGTGTTGGCTTGCCTTGGTGGATATTGGGCACAGCAATGGGAGAACTAGATTGGTGTTAGTTTGACATGGAGGCATGGCTGTCGAGTGTGATGAGGGATGGAGGCATCGCTCGGCCATGGGAGGTCGCGATGATGATGGTGTGCCTGCGCTCCGAGGATGATCGGGGCTCTTGCTGGAGAGAGGGGAGACCGGCCAAGGGAGTTTGCAGGCCAGGTGCAGCTGCTGAGGGCGCTGACGTGCGCCGGGGCTCACGGGTGAAGGTTGGGTGCTCTGGCAGAGTTCCGGCGATGAGGAGCACACAGGGGAAGTTCTGCGGCCATGGTGGGCCGGCATGAACATGGAGGGGAGATCATCACAGCCAGCAAGGGGAGAAGCTTGGGTGATATGCTCGGCCACACGCGGAGAGGAGCATGGGCTGTTCTTGGAGGGGAGGATGTGTGGTTCCATGGGTGATGGAGAACTGGGTGCTTGGGCTGTGAAGAAGGGGAAAGGGAAAGCGACAAAGGAAAGGAGCTCCGGGGTGTTGCCATGGACTGCGGAGGGGTGCTCACAGCTCCGATGAAAGTCCAGAGAAGAGGGAATTTACTCGGCCGTGGCTGGATTGGGGCGCCAACCTTGGGGGTTGGAGTGCCGCGACAGCAGCAGGGGAGATAGAGAGTTTGTTAGATTAGGGTTAGGGTAGGATTAGTGATGATGATATGGAGATTATATTAGAGTTAGATAATGGGTTGTGGGTAACGGTTTGGAGATTATGGGTAAGGATAATGGATAGGCTAAAGGGTAAAAAGGATGGATCAATAAATACCCACACTAATAGTAATAATAATGGTAAATAATAATAAAAACAACCAACAATAATATAATAACAACAATATTAATAACTTTACAAAATAATCATAATAATGAATAGTAATTATTAATAAACACTAATAACAATAATTAATTATACTAATAATAATAACACTAATAGTAATAACAGTAAATCATAATGAAAGAATAATAATAATAATGAAAATAACTACTACTAATATTAACAACTAATAGAAATAAAAATAATAATAATTAGTAAAAGAAATGTTAATGAAAAATAATGGTAAATATAAGGCCAAATTACCATTTACTATCTCAAAATAATTTGTATATTTAATAATAATAATAACTAAAAATTAAGTTAATTAATAATAATAAAATAATTAGTAAGCAATCAGTAAAGTACAAGTATCAGGATGACATGCAATACCTAACTTTAAGAGTAATGAGATCAATTTGGGATACATTCAGGTGTCAGGTATCTATCACAGTTTATATATATATATATACATATATTTATATATATCAAGTGGATAGAGTCAGTTAGCACTAGAGTCAGATGTCCAATCAGGTCCAGTGTATCACCAGGTGTCCAACATACATACATGTAGCAGGCAAAGACAATCAGTTACAGTACATTATTATTAATTATGTCAGCGAACACCAATTGTCATCAGTAATAGACGCATCCCATACTATGCCTATTACACATGTCAATCAGGGTCCTAAGTTATTGAATCTGATCGGTTGGAGATATTGTCCATACTTTAAGTGGGTTCCGTACATACCTGGGACCACGGCCCAATCACCTGGCGCTGAATCAGATCCTACCGCTAGTTAGTCAATAACAATAATAATGTGAACAATACGGGATGCAGTTATCCCCAGAACCCTGTAGTAGAACCGTATCTCAGATACGCAACCTGTATCTTAGGTCCATCTAAAGTACAGACTCTATCTCCTCCATCAATTTTCCTAATACCGGTGTAAGTTTTCTATTTACATTATTATTTAAAGTAATCAATAATCATGATATTTCAATTACTGAGATGATATGGTGACACTAACAATATCAATGATGTAACAGTAACAATGTGGACAATATTGCCGTGTAAATGGTAGAACAATAGAACAATGCATATGTTATGCTCTGACAAAATTTTCTCAGTAACTTTCAATAACATGAATTTGTAATACCCCGTTCCCGGAATACGTACTTAGTTGCGTATTCAGATTTTCGATCGTATTTTTCGATTTGTTTTCCTGTATTTATTCTGTATTATGAATTCCTTGTATGATTGTTTTGTCTTGGAATTTAATTCGTGGATTCGGAGTCAGCCCTAGTCTGAACCGAAGACCCGATTATAGTATATTATTCGATTTGGTCTTTTCGGTGATTAGATTTGACCGATTTTAGTTTCAAATATTATTTTCCAATATATTAGATTTTCTGTGATTTTCGGGATTTTTCTTGAATTAAATTGAATTTCTTCAAAACCGGTGTCGGCCAGTGCCGCTGACCGATTCCTAGATTTTTAATTCTCAAACAGTTTGGAATTTCATGATGGTCCTTTAGACATTGTTCCTTAGAATCCTATTTTCTACTTACATTCTTTTTCTGAGGATTTTATGATTTTATGAAAGTTCCATCGGAGTCGGTAGGTAACTGATTCCGGGATTTTTAGTTTTAAAACTATAAAGTATTTCTTAAAAAGGATTTCACTATGAGTCTTCATATGTTATTATGATTTTTGGGTAAATTTGCGAGTCGTTCCGAGATACTTGAATTTCGGACGATTTCGGTATTTTCCGAAATGATTTCCACATCTTTGACCTTAACCCGGGTATCTGTCTATTCAACAGTTTCATTTGAGTTCAAGAGAAAATATCTTCTCTTTATCAATTCTTTTCCTTTTTCATTTTTCCTTATTTCTCTTCCTTCCTCCACAATCCACAAGAATTTCATTTTCCAAAATTCCAACAATTCCTAAATTCCTTTTTCTTCCAACAACTTCCACTCACTTCCTCATTTAATGCATCTCTCTCTCTCTCTCCCATAGCCGCCAAGTGGCCAAGAAGAGGGACACCCATCCCTTCCTCCATTTTGCAAATAACCCCCTCTCATCTACATTAATTGCTCCTCCTTCACAAATCCAAACCCTATTTAAACAATTCCTTTACATTTCCATTTCCTTTTTCTTCACTTCACCAAAGAAATTGCCTTCACCAAATCCTCCTCCATCTCAACTTCAACCACTAGCTTCCAAGGCACCACCAAGGTCATCTCCTCCATCTTCAACCTCAACAACTTGGATTGGGATCGCCTCTTACTTCGTCCATAACATCGCCGTGGATCAATTCGTCGACCACAACCGTTTCAAGTTCATAAAGCTCCAATTAACCTTTCCAAGTGAGTATTTTTACTCACCAAGACTTACTTCATTCCTAGTATACTTGTATCTTCCTATTTTGTGTACATATGCCATCAAAATCACATTTTTAGACCATCAAACCCAACCACCAGATTCAGTTCTGTACACTGTGTTCGACCATGATTAGTCGACTTGACCTAGAACCTAGTCGACTAGAAACCCTTGGCTGAAACGTAGCCTTTTCTGATTACACAGTTTTAGTCGACTAGTCCCTATTTCCAGTCGACTAGAGATGCCTAGTCGACTACTCTCTTAACCCTAGTCGACTAATTTTCCCATGATTCCAGAATCCCAACTCTCGGCTCCAGTCGACTTAGCTTAGATATTAGTCGACTTGAGACCACTAGTCGACTACTATTTTTACCCTAGTCGACTAACCTTTTCCTGAAACCAAACCCAACTCTCTGTATCACAGATTTAGTCGACTTAAGTGTCTGTTAGTCGACTTGACCCTTCTATTAGTCGACTACCCCTTTTAACCTAGTCGACTAACATTTCCTGAATCAGAAACCCAACTCTCTGTTACACAGTTTTAGTCGACTAGACCCTACTGTTAGTCGACTAACCCTTCTATTAGTCGACTACTCCCTTGATCCTAGTCGACTAACTTTGGCTGTCTGTTACAGTTAATTACCTTCTTAACTTTGGATCTTATGCTTTGGTCATATGGTTGTATATTGTACTTCATGACCTATTACTTGAAGTACACCACCACTAGTCACTTCATATTTCCATGTTTTGTATTGCCATGCTATTGCTTGTTTCATTCTTATACTTGTACCTTGCCCGTGATATTCTTGCTTCTTTATTGTATACCATGTGTGGCAGACCCTTCGAGGTCGTTGAACTCTGTGTCGCTTCTATGTTTCCACTTGCCTTGCTATTACTTCAGACTTGTCAGTTTCATGTTTCCTTTTAACACATGTATATCACCTGACCTCCAATGTGTTATCACTTGACCATCTGGCATGCCACTACTTGGCCAAAACCCTATTGTTATAACATGACTGACCCGGACTATATCGATCTCCTACTATGTTTGTTGTTTTGCAATATCACCACTTGTCATGCTATCACTTCACACCCAGCATGACATACTTGCCTTTATGATTATTATGTCTACGGGAGCCTGTCCTATTGTTATTATTTCTATGGAACTAAGTGCCACACCATACTCGGTGGGGGCCACCTCTAGAATCCAATTATTACTGTTATGTCCAGTTATTCCCGTAATCTGATAATTCTGTTAATAAACCATAAAAAGACAACTTGTATGGGGGATGGGAGGAAGTGATGGATGCCGGAATGATACCTTGCTTATAGTATGGAATATGATATATGCGGCGGAAAGTTTTAGTGGGACTAAGGGCCCACATGTTTACTGTTAGGGGGACTTTGTGCCTCCAAACCGGTCCCAGGTGTATGGGAACCTTTGGACCATTAAACTGGTCCCAGGTGTATGTACCACTATAAGAAGCCTGTCAGTTCTCCATCTACTTCCGTTAACAAACCTCGGATAGCTTATATATGGATGTATGTGTGATGGGATGTACACCCGGGCACATACCTAGATATATGGGTCAGACGAGTAATAATAATAATAGAGACCTGTTATGTTATGACTCCTAGTCTACTTGTTATGTCATGATTCCAGTGATGATTCCTGTTTTGATGTTTGTTACGATTCTTATCATTCTTTTATATATTCCCGTTTTGACTGTCATATGATTTTGCACTCTGATTCTATATGCTTGGATTTCTGTGGCATGAGACAAAGGTATATATATGAGGGTTCCTTGTTTGGATTATCCCCTTGATGTATTAGTCTCATGGGACCGTGACTTAAGCTTATACAATCACTTTTGCCTGTAATCAGCTTTACCTTGCATTTCCTGTTTTATGATTATGTTATATCGGTCCTTATACACCACTCGTGTGTTCTAACCCCTATTCTTGTCTCTTAGCCACTTGGCACATAGCCTGTTCATTGTTGGGAGGTCCTGACTCCCTTGGATTTGTATGTTCAGGTTTAGAAGCTTGGATTGCAGTGGAGCCATCCACGGTAGATCAAGCTCTTCCTGGTGAGCTAGCAGCCTAGCTCCAGTTCTTTTGTGCCAGACTCCTCTTTGACTCACGGGATCCTCATCCTACTCGTGAGCATTTTTGTGTTTATCTTGTATATTTTACTTTTGGACTTGGTGTGATAAAAGACATATGTAATATGTAATGTTTATCATAAACTGTGATGACATTGTATATGTACCTTTTTATGTTGGCATGTGTATGTATACCACGCTTTGTGTTGTACTCTGATCCCTTGCTTGTACTTTATGCTTAGCGTATATACGTGGGGCACTTTCTGACCTACGTATATACGTCGCAGTGACGTCCCCGTATCCGTGGGAATCGGGCGTTACAGAATTAATACAATAACATGTTCAGATACTGCTCAATAGATAGTTTCATCTAGAATTGGTCAATATCCCATCCATCTGCACTAGGATACAATAGTTACCGACACATCAACTTATAGTCTCAATTCAATCATCATGAACATTAAGATTAATTCATATCAAAGTAATATGGTACAGTAAATCACCATCTCAATGAATTACTAATAAGTTCTCTCAACTATCATCTACTCTGATCTTCAAGTCATCGATATATGATCCTCTAAGTCGCTGATATATCCGAATTTCAATAACTGAAATAACTATATATTCTGATACATCTAATCAAATCCCCACACTCCAATCTGATCAAGATCATCACACACTCACTCTATCAAGGTTAATCATAAGATCCCAAACTCAAGTAACATATCAAGTATGTGTGTGTATATATATATATATAATATATATATTATATATATATATATATATATATATATATATATAATATATATATATTATATATCTAAAATCCACCAGGTCAGGTCAACCCAATCAACGCCCATTCCTTAACCTTAAAGTCTATCGACAAGTTCAAATCCAAGATTTCATTCTATTAATAAAAGATCTCCTATTTATTCAATCATCGATATCCAATCCAATCAAGATTATAACTAAAAAGTGTAACATTCTCGATCAACATGGAATTTAGATCACCTCTACATCTAGTAATTAATATCAATAAGGTCGCCAATACCTTAGCAAACTCATCAATGCAAAATCCATAAATAATAGCTCCTAACAGTCCAAAAGTTAGTCCCATTGTATACATCAATGTCAAGGGTATTATATTCACACATATTCACGTATCGGTAAACAGTCTGTCGATAAGATAACGTCATATTTAACACGTCCTCAATATCCAAAAATTCTAGTTAGAATAGTTACCAAACAATTTGTCCGATAAATACTATACAAAAAATATGAATCTTAACCTCAATCATGAATCAATCAACCTCAAGATCAATATATTTATATTCTAAGATTTATCAAAACTAGGTCAGTTACAAGATCAAGTACGGTCTATGGTATATCTACTAGGCCTAAGCTAACAACGCGAATTATTAACACATGAAATGACACCAATAAATGCTCATATCAATATACATAAGGTGTACGGTCAATGATATCATATGAAATGGTAGGGTAATCATACTGGTCAAATATATCAGACGGTCAAATGAAATGATACAAGTAACATATAATAATATTGACAACGAGAAATAAGGAAATGATACAAGAGCAAACACTCACATGAAATGACGTAGTTTTGAAACCGAATCGTCATCTGGTCTTCACTGCTCGAACTGGTAGGGATCTCCGGATCATCCCATGGGTCGGTCTTTGAATCGCCTTTGTATAGGGTCCATAACGAGTATAACTCCGAATCCCCGTAACGGGTCTGAGTCTTATGTTTTCGGGTTCGGATCCACAAATGGGTCCGAAATGCTGCAACACGCAATCAACAAACTATGAACTTACACGAACATACACCCGTACACGTGTACACGAACATATACGTGTACACCCATATACATACATATACTGTAACCCCTATTCCTGGAATACGTACTTAGATACGTATTCTGATTTTTCTATCATATTTCTTTGATTTATTTTATATTTTTTTTGTTTTATGATTATTAGTGTGATTGTTTTGTATTGGATCCGGATTTGGTGACTCGGAGTCAGCCTAATCTGGACTGAGGGCCCGATCCTAGTGTATTGCTCGATTTGGCCTTTCTAATAGTCTGATTTGATCGATTTTAGTTTCAAATATCGTTTTCTAATATTTTAGATTTTTCATGATTTTCTGAAATTTTCAAAATTATTTGCAAAATCTTCAAAACTAGTGTCGGTCGGCATCACTGACTGATTCCCAAATTTTTAGTTTTCAATAGAGTTAAATTTTTATAAATGGCTTTCGTATTACTTCTTAAATCTTATTTTCTAACTAAATAAATTTTTTGATATTTTTCAGAATTTATCGAATCTACCGTTTTGGTGTCGACGGGTTTTTCACTGGATGATTCCAGGATTTTTAATTTGAAAATTATATTAAATTTCTGAAATTGATTTCACTGGCATCTTAAAATATATTTTCATATTTTTTGAGAATTTTTCAGAGCGATTCTGAAATAGTCATTTTTACTCTATTTAAATAATATTATTTTTTTCCTTCTACTTCATTTTCTTTCTTCATTTCTTTTTCATTTTCGTTCCCAAAGTCAACCAACTGACCATCCCCACTCCCCATCCCATCACTTGCCATTCCATCCCCCATCCCATCATTATCTCCCCTTTTCTTTTCAACAAACCATCAATCAATCTCTCTTTATCTTCACCCTCACTCTCTCTTTTCTTTCTCGCTATTTCTCTCTCCTCTCTCTCTCCCCCCTGACTCAACCATGGCCGGCCACCTCCGGCACCACCTCTGACGCACCTCCCCTCCTGCCATCCTCCGGCACCACTAAGCCACCCACTCTATCACTTTTTCCAACTCCCTCTCCTACTCATCTTTAACAACAATAACAAACTACTCAACTCCATCTCCTTCTTCCACCAAACCCATCACCATCTCCACCACCACTCCCATCATCCCCATTACCACCAACACCAACTCTCCAACACCACCATAACTCCACCACCATCAACTCCACGTTCAAGATCACCACCACCACCATCTACACCTTCAACAACAAGAACAACACATTAACAACAACAATCACCCAAACCCCCTCTCTCTCCACCACCCTAAGGGGGGCACCGCCCGCCACCCCTCCTCGCCGGTCGCCCCTTTTTTTATCGGCGGCGCCGCCCAGGCCGCCGGCGGTTCGCCGACTGCCAGCAGTCCGGTCGGCCACCCCAACACCCTTCCCTTTTTTCTTTCCCTCTTTCTTCCCTTCTTTCTTTCTTTCTTCTTTTTTCTTTCTTCTTTCTTTCTTTTCCTACTTTCCCCTTTTACCCCTTCTTTTTCATCAAAATTATCTCCTTACCCCTCTTTTAATTTCTAGCAAAGTCTCTCTCTCTCACTTTCCTGCAAGTCTCTCTCTCCGACATCTCTCTTTCATACTTTTCTCTCTCCTCTCTCTCTTCTCCCTCATGGTCTCTCTCAATAAATTAATAATATATATATGTATATTTTAATATATGGATCTGTTGTGTGCACGTGTTTCTGGTGTTCCCGGGATTTTACGCCTTTTCCGGTGATTTAGGCGAGTACTTTTCTTTCATTGTTTCATTCTTTGATTACTACCATTGCATACATAATAATTGCTACCGGTAGTTTTTTAGTACATGATACCTCGCTATATGAGTTAATATATGATGTTGCACTCTGTATTCTAACTAGACACCGGCATGTCATACTTGATACTTGATATGTTGTACTTGCCATGCTATATTTGACACATGATATCTGCACCGGTACTTGCCATGCTATATTTGACACATTATCTGCACCAGTACTTGCCATGCTATATTTGACACATGATATCTGACACCGGTACTTATCATGCTATATTTGACACATGATATCTAACACCGGTACTTGCCATGCTATACTTGACACTTGATATCCGATACAGGTACTTGACATGTTACAACTTGACACCTGATACCTGACACTTGACAATAGACATGCTAACACTCACTTGGCATGCTTTCACATGGTACTAGTACACTTGACCTGATATTGTGACCCCTGACTGGATACTATTACACCTGTATTACCTGACATATTCATGATTATCACTTTTACGGGGACTTGGCATGATTATTATACTGTTACCAGACCTCTGGTACTCCTGTACTCCTGAACTCCTATACTCCTGAACTCCTGTATCCCCTGACTCATGTCCCTTACCTGTTTACTCTTATTAATAGCACAGTCATACCGGCGTCCGACAGAGCATGTCTGATATCGGAATGACGAGGATGTATCCCACGATCGTGCTAGCGTCTGGCGGTTCCTGAATGGAACTAAGTGCCACACGAGCAAAGTGCCACACCACACACATGATAGGGTCCACCTCTTGAATCTGTGGGGGCCACCTCTAGAATTCATTCCCCACACAGAGCAAAGTGCCACACCACACACGTGGTGGGGGCCACCTCTTGAATCTGTGGGGCTACCTCATGAATCAACCCTCAAAACGAAGTGCCACATGGAGCAAAGTGCCACACCACACACTGGTGGGGGCCACCTCTTGAATCTGTGGGGGCCACCCTTGATTTGTGGGCTACTTCCTTCCTCCTACATGTGCCGCCTAGTGTTGCGTGATAAGCATTCTCATGCATATTAACACACGCGCATACCTGTACAATGATAACGCCTGGAGCATATGTTATTTGGTCCTCCCTCTATTCGAATAATGGTACCCGCGTATCGGAGTTCGGATGAGTTCTACTAGAAGTGCGGGCTCCAGCGTGAACTGTCGGTGTTGTGGGATGCCGGTGGGAAAAGGACAAGAATAACATAAGAATGTAAACACCCAACAGTAATAATTTAGGAAATGTGATATTTGGTTTCTCCTTTATTCGGGTCCTGGTACTCACATATCAGACCCGAGTGAGTTCTACAGAGGGCGAGCTCTAGTATAGACTATCAGTGATGTGAGGCGCTGGTAGGGTGGCGATTGAAATATCAAAGGGTACTGATTATTATTACTGTATAACTTAAAATACGGCATCTTTATATTCTCCAGTTATAGTGTTATACCTGAGTTGACACCCTGCTTTATGACATATGATGGTTACTCCAGACACACTCTAGTTTTGTTACCCTGAGGGCAACTCAAGTTGTATGAACTTAGATGATGGACGTCGATATGTGGTATATAATGAGAGTTTCCTTGTCTGTGAAATCACCTAGAGGGGTTGAATAGGTGATAATGCTAATCAATGCACAATTAAAAACTTATGATGCAACAATCACCCAAACAAGACTAGAAGCCGAATACCCGGTGAAGGGCTCTGAACTCCTTCCTCGTGATTCCTCTAGATATGAGTTTGAGGTGCACAATGCAATCTTGTTGTATGAGTATAAGATTAACAATATGAAAATGACACAAGTGAATATAGCAATGAATGTAGAGAGCAAGTAATAAGAGCAATGAAGTAGAGCAAGAAACAAGAGCAAGTAAACCAAATGCAAACACCGAGAATTTTTTCGAGGTTCGAGCACCCAGCTCTACGTCCCCGCCTTCACCCAGAAGGATTTCTAACCACTATATCTTCACAAAGAATTACAATCACACCGGAGTACCCAACTCCACAATCTCAAGTACAAGTTCTTTCTTGGTGATCAAAAGACCACAAACTCTCTTTTGAAAAGTTCTCTTCCCTTACAAAAATCCTTGTAGAACAATGAGTAGGATTGAAGCTCTTGTATGTAAGTGGAAAAAGAAAATGGAAATCAGAGAGTTTTGAAAAACACTTCAGAAAATGAGAGAGATTTTCAGCACAAAAACCAAGAACTAAAACTCTTTTGAATGCCTTAAACTTTTGAAACTTTTGCAAATCTTTGTTGTAATGAAACCTCTCCCTAAACACCCCTATTTATAGGAGAGGGCTAGGGATTAATGAGTAAACCCACTTAATGGTAATTGAAAGTATTAGGTTCAGAAAATATCATTTAAACACTTTTAGGAAAGAAAAGACAAAAATAAACAAGTTTAAAAAGTAGCCGTTACTGTTGGAACGACTCTCTCGGTCGACCGTCGGTCGACCGGGGTTCAAATAAAATAACCGTTGCGGGCTTCCGGTCGACCGCCCGGTCAACTGGGCAGAACAGAGAGCAACTGCACTTCAGTCAGTCGACCGGGTCGGTCGACCGAAGGCTTCGGTCGACCGCCCGGTCGACCGCGAAACGTGCACACGGATACGCACCAAACTGCCAGAAGTTCGTCGACTAGGTCGGTCGACCGATATGAACTGACTTAGTGTCGGTCGACCGGCTCAGGCCAAAAACGAAACTGTAACAGAATTTTGAGGAGTTTTTGAAATTTTAACAAAATAGTTTTTGATTAGAGATATATATAAAACATAAATTGAGTTTGTAATCAAAAGGCTTTGTATTAAAAAATTTTGTATATATTTATAGGGAATATTTCTAGGAAAGACATGTGCGCAAAAACGTGTGTGTTGGAATATAGAGCTTCAAACCTATTTCACTATTCTTTAACAAAACTATAAAACTAAAA